>WSFP011240400.1:0-58933 GCA_009831015.1 Picea engelmannii
CATGTTATCATCCCGATAACCAAAAATGTGGATAACATCCCTGGGTAAAGCATATAGAAGGTTCATACATAGGATTTTATCTTTTACCCAATGTTATTGCGCAAGTTTTGGTTTGGGAAAATCCTGACCCAACCACAAATCAAGTGCTACAACTTGGGAATCCTACACCTAATGTCACCTCGATGTAGGTCTCGCACTTCAAGGGTGACTAGGTCGCTCTAGCGAGGTGATCTCGGTGCCCCTAGGGGGATTCAGATGGAGATGGAGAGAAATGAAAGTGAAGCCCCTATAGGTCAAGTCCAAGTGGAATTAAAAGTGTGAATAGATGCCTTATAAGTCAAGTGATCATTGCCCCAAAGGTATATTACTTCTTAGAATGATTGTACCTTCCCGAGACATAAGAAATCCAAATTGCAATGATATATGTTAGTATGGATCAACAAGTTAAGATTTTTGTCCTCAATTTGTAGCAATAGATGACAATTTATATGAGCAAGTAAGACATTCAAATCAGCATGTAAAACATTAGATCAGTACACAATATTATCAATGATTATGGAAATCAAGTATGATTGAAAAAAGGGACTTAAGGATGAATAAACCAAGCTGTCATAACATGTATTTTCTGTAGAAAATTGTGGCCTTATGGCTGTAGAATTCAATGGTATGAAACAACAAAATAAACCATGGAAAAGTGCCAAGAACTAGGTCAAAATGTGCTCCCTAGTTAGTAGACTAGGTGAGTGAAGTTAGAGAGCTAGTCTAGGGTTAGTTTAGGAGTTAAGAGAGTGTTAGTAGCTAGGGTTATCCAACCCTAATGGTTGTAGGTTAAATTTTGTAGCAAAAATTAAAATAGTGGGAGAGAGGGGACACTCTAGTATGGGAAGACTCCTCTCTATGAGGCAAAACAACTTCAATCAAGAAACCTTTCAAAAGATCAAAATTTGTGTTTCCCAAGGCAATGATTTTATATCTCCAATGCAAAAACTATATGACTAGTGCCTTTACTATTGGGTTAATGGAGTCAAATAAAGAAAGAGCTAGAGAAAACTACCTCCTTGGGGGTGTAATCCCTTTTACTTCCCAAGGCAATTTTATCTAGTTAGGGTTTAAGCTAAGAGGGTGTATGCCCTTATACTCATTGATACCGAGAGGGGGGTGAATAAGTATCAAGTACAATTTAAAAAAAAAAATCAACTTATACTTAAACCATTCAATTATATCCAATGAGCAATGAACGATAGTATAAGAGTTACACCAATACACCATGCACAATATATGAGAAATAATCAAGAGTTATTGCTCAAGGGAAGCAATGACTTCCAAAGGTAGCTACAGCTTCCAAATGTAAAGGGAGGGATAAACCTACAAGAGAAAGATACAATCCTCCAATATCACGAGAGAGTTGAACTCTCCATCCTTTCCCCTTCCTTCCACCCAATAATATATGAGAGATAATAAAACTTTACATTAAATCATCACCATCAACCAATCATCACATAGAACCTGATAATGCTTCCTGAGACTTCTTCAATTTCTGCAATTCTTCAATTCTTGGAGTACTCTAATCCTGTAGATAATATTACTCAATGTATTCTTTGAAACTCCTCCAAGTTTCACTCCTTGAATCCTCCCCAAAAAGAATTTATAGAGAGAATGGTAGACCTTGTTCAATTATGGTTTATTCAGGAGACCGAACTTGTACATAATTCCCTGCACTCAATATTTAACATTAGATTATGAAACACGCACACAAGAAACTAAAGTCTGTAATATTTCCAATGAAATTTTTCCTACATCATTTGGATTCTCGATGAAGAAGTTATGATTGTTTTACCCGGAACACCTGTTTATTGACTAGCTTCAGGACTGGTCACAAACCCTATCTTTCACAGAGTGTATCTCCATAATTATAGTGAATCAAGAGATGAAATTTTTACCACGAGTACCTTGATATGTCTTCTCAGTACCATAGAAATTTCACCATCTGAATCATTCTAGAAAAAAAATTATAGCAAAAATGGTAAGATGACCTGAAAATAACATACCTTAGAACACATTACCAAAACACTTCATCCTCCCTTGAAATCCATCCGTCTTTACTTCTGATTTCCTCTCAAACTCGACTTGTGTTTCAAATTAATGTATAATGATATTTATTTATACCATTTATGTCACTTCCTTTTAACATTAGGTCCGACCTGACAATTTCTTATTTTGTAATTCTTTTCTTTAATTATCTTCATGGCCTACATGTACTTCCTTCTTCAATTCACTTTGTCATCTTCAAAAATTCATTTCTCCTCAGCCATGAGGATCCACATGACGTGCCACATACCACCGGAAACAACATGATGTATAGTATCCATCCATGGATTTTGTATCTGCATGTGCATTTTCCTTCATGTCCAAATACCTTCAACAATCTTGCGGTCCAAAACCCATGACTAGGGTTGACAACAATGACAACAACCAATCTTCCAACAATACTTCTCTTAGAAAACCCTTGTTTAATCAATAAAATGAAACAATAAAATGATGAATACTATGGTGGGGGTGTATTACCTTATACTTCCCACCTAGCTCCTAGCACAACAATCCTTGACTTGAAAAAGAATGATAGCATAAGAGTAAAAGACCATATCAAAATCAAGAAAGATGTCAAGATAATCCACCATAAAAGATAGAAAAACATCATCCAAGGTTGGTGCCTCACTCCTCCATCAACGATTCATCAATATAGCCATAAACAAGTTCACAAGAGATAAATAGAGCGAGGTGTAACAAAAATTTCAGACCAATACTTCTCACAATGAGGGAGAGTTATTTTAAAATGAGATCTTATGATCTCTTATTTATACAAAATGTCACCAAGGTGACTTGTCCACAAATGAAGGGGTAAACCACAAGATTAGGGGTCAACATACCTAATATTACCCCCTTAACAAAGTAATATTAAAAAAATCATTTAAAATTTCACTTTGCACAAATAAAACCCTAATTTATATGGACGTCACCCCTTTAGGAGATGTTTTGGCACTAGGAGAAGGTCATTGGTGATGTAGGAGGGTAGTAAGGCTTCCCAAAGCCATGTGTAAAGCATCCAAATGTCTTCCTTCATGGTCAAAGCCTAAAACACCTCAAAATGTCCAAGTTTTGATGCATATCATCTCACCACCATGCCCTAGCCCCCCAAACATGACATGAAGCTCAAAAAGAGGATTTTTTTCCCCTCCTTGAAAAATTGTTTGGAAAGTGAGGGTTGGGATATGTTAGCCAAGCCATCATCAAGGCATTCAAAGTTTGATCTTTCCCATACAACATGCATGCCTTTGGCATCCAACCTATGGGCTTGTAGCCCCATGGAATCCAAATCTAGGCTTGTTCTCCCAAAATTTTCCACCAACTAGGTCCTGCAAAGACAAATGAGCATGCCCTCCAAGGATCTCAAGTCATAACATCATGATAACTGAATCCAATCAATAAATAATCCATCTTAGCATGTGCATCAAATATCACTATATCAAACAATTGATTTCTCAAAGACACTATTTGAATTGTCAATCTTGAATATGGGAGGGTTGACGGGGTGTCCTATTGGGTAGATATTTCCCTAGGTCAAGGAGAGTTTCCAAGATATCCCTCTCTAAGCCATGTAAATTGGATGAACTGGTTGGGGTATGTTAGCACAAGATTGGTTAAGGTGAAAAGTGTCAAGAACAAGCATTGAAAACACTCTCACAAATTTCAAGAATCAAAAGCACTCACAGATTTGCGCTACCCAATCACATGCAGACACACAGGCAGGCGCTACCTAAATTCTGCTAGAAAACGAATTGTGCAGAGTTATTTTACCAGTTTTGAGTCACTAACTTAGAACTTAAATTGTGAACAATTTAGAAGTTATTTTTGAAAACGGGAGGAGGTTTTTGTTCATAACATTCCAAATAACAAAAACCTCTCTCAGTTTTTCAAAATGTGTTACGTTTTGAGAGATATTAGACATAGAAGTGGCGCTACCAAATCTGCACAGCGGCACTACCTAATTTCCTGTAGCAATCATGGTTTTGATATTTGCCTTGTTGGGAGGTTGCCACCTGTCAAGGAGGATTCAAATGAATTCTCAAGGATCAATTATATTTCAAGGGACACCTGCACCTAATATTTATCTCCAGCAAAGACCTCATGTAATGAGGTGGAGACATTTTTTTAATGACTTCCAACAAATTCCTGAAAATTAGCAGTTTGTTGGATTTTTGTCTATTTGATTGTTGCCACCTATCTCCAAGATTTAGAATCCAATGGAGGATATGGGATTTGACCTCCTAAGGTTATGAGGATGCTATTTTCTATTTAAGGAAGGAAAAATCTCTTGGAGAAGGGATTCATGAGCCAAGGGAGAGACCCGAGAGGTTTGGGTAAAATTTCACTAGTGAATTTGTCAGTGAAACTTTCCTATATGGATAGTTCTTGTCATTTAATTTTTGATGGTATGTGGAACGTCACACAACTCCTCACGATTAGAGAGTTATGGCCATGAGAAGCTAGAGAACTAAGGTTTGGGTAATGGACCCAAGTTTTTTTGATGGATAATGGTATGAGTTTTGATATATTTTCAGGTAATACTATTATATATGGATAGTACGTGTCATTCCATTTCTGGTGGTATGTGGAACGTCACATAACTCCTCACGGTTTGAGATTTCTGGCCCTACGAAGTTAGCCCCAAAAGGTCAAAGTAGTCAAAGTGGTTTAAGAGATTTTAAAAGGTAAATAATAAAGTGAAGTGATGAGTGTACTATAATTCAAAGTTAATACAAAATAAATTAATTCAATAATAAATATAATGGAGAAATTAGAAGTGGGTTAACCCAAAAATAAGGAAAGTGGGCAAAGTGACCTAGAAGATGATTTTAAGGAAGCTACTTGCAGAGTATAAATAAGAGGCAAGGCTCTCTCATTTAAGACACACTTGAGCATATCAAATACCTATAGGTTTCTGAGGTAACCAAAGGATATCTAAGATTGAATACCTTTAGGTTTCTAAGGTAACCAAAGGATATCTAAGATGAATTTCTGAGGAAAGTGAAGAAAAGAAGGCTGGAATTCAAGGAAGGATAAATTCTTTTGATGGTGTTTTTTAAGGTATGTTTTTTCAGGTCATCTCACCATTTTCGCAATAATGTTTTTTCTAGAATGATTCAGACCATGAAATTTCTATGCCATTGAGGAAACATATCCAAGTATCTGTGGTAAAAAATTCAGCTTGTGGTTCATTGTAGTTTTGGAGTTACACTCTGTGGAAAATAGGGTTTGTGGCTAGTCCTGAAACTAGTAAAAAATAGGTGTTTCGGTAAAAACGTCAGAACTTCTTCATAACATATACAAATTAAGTAATATAAAATGTGTTGGTTACATTACTGTTAGTAGTATGTTTTGTAACATTTTTAGATCAATTCAACAAATATTCTATGTGGGGCACGCTCTACAAGGTCGCTCTCTAGAATAAGCTAGAATTTAGCAAGGTGTGTCATTTTTACCATAACTCCTTTTCTGAGAGGTTCCAAAGAGTGAAACCTAGAGGAATTTCATAAAGCACAATGAAGAACATTGTGTATCAGTTTCATATCTTTATTCACTACAGTTACAAAGTTATGATTATTTCAAGTTAGGGTTGTTGACTGATCCAAAACTAGTCTTGTGAGACTAAAGAAACATTTGATGAAAATGATAGTCTCTTGTTGTTAAATTCGAGGAATGTTTCTAGGTATGTGATTATATATAACAGGTCTATTACAGAGTTACAAATCATATTTGGATGATGAAATTGATGAGGGATTTTGATAGAGGTACAAGTTGGGTACATGCTTGAGACAAGTAGTTGATGAGTTGGCACATACATCAGGTGTATAGTTGATGATGTTGGTACATATTATTGGTACATACTTGGTACATGGTTGGTTGCATTTTTTTATAGTACAGTTTGATTACAAATTGTTTGGTACAGATTGGTGCATGGTTGATGCACTTGTTTATGGTACAGGTTGATTATAGGTTGAGGTACATGTTGATGCATGGTTGATGTATGGTTCAGGTTTATTGATACATGTTTACAATGGTATATATCACAGTGATAGGAAAATGCTACATCAAAAGAGAAGATGGAAGAATGAGAAAGTTTGACTCTCGTGTGGAAAAATGAGTACTTGTTGGTTACTCAACTACAAGGAAAGAATACAAGTGTTACAATCTAAGATTGAACAAAGTTGTGGAAAACATCAACGTAACAATTGATGAAACAGACATACCAGAATCAAAGGAAGAAGATAACAAATCAATGGAACAACTTTTCGAAGAAGAAGAAGCAGAAGATGAAGTAGAAGAGGAAGATGAAGAGAATCCGACAGAAAGAGAAGAGAAATTTCAGCAAGTATCTCCAAAGACACCTAGCAAACAAGTACAGAAGAATCATCCTTCAGATCAGATTATTAGAAACAAAGATACAGGAGTTGAGACTAGAAGAAAAATCCATTCACCGGAATAAACACACCTAGCACTCTTATCTACAATTGAACCAAATTGTTTTGAAGAAGCCAATGAAGATGAATTTTGGAATAAGGCCATGATTGAAGAATTGGATCAAATAGAGAAAAATGACACTTGGGAACTGGTTCCAAGACCAAAGAATAAGAATATGATCAACACAAAATGGGTTTTCATGAATAAATTAAATGAAGATGGACAAGTTACAAGCAACAAAGCTATATTGGTATGTAAAGGATATGCACAGATTGAAGGAATCGACTTTGAAGAGACATTTTCCCCAGTTGCCAAAATGGAAGCAATGGCCATGAGAAGTTGGAGAACCCAAGTTTGGGTAATGGACCCAAGTTTGTTTGATGTATAACGGTATGATTTTTGATATATTTTCAGGTAATACTACTCTATATGGATATTACATGTCATTCCATTTCTGGTGGTATGTGGACTATTACATAACTTCTCACGGTTTGAGAGTTATGGCCTTACAAAGTTGGAGGACCCTCATATGTCATCTAGAAGCCCCAAAAGGTCAAAGTAGTCAAAGTGGTTTAAGAGATTGTAAAAGGTAAATAATAAAGTGAAGTTATGAGTGTACTATAATTCAAAGTGAATACAAAATAAATTAATTGAATAATAAATTTAATGGATAAATTTGAAGTGGTTTAACCATAAAATAAAGAAAGTGGGCAAAGTGACCTAGAAGATGTTTTTAGGAAAGATACTTGGAGAGTATAAATAAGAGGTAGGGATCTCTCATTTAAGACACACTTGAGAATATTGAATACCTATAGGTGTCTAAGGTAACCAAAGGATATCTAAGCTGAATTTTTGGGGAAAGTGAATAAAAGAAGGTCGGAATTCAAGGAAGGATAAATTCTTTTGATGATGCTTTCTAAGGTATGTTTTTTCAGGTCATCTCACCATTTTCGCAATAAAAAAAATTTCTAGAATGATTCAGACCATGAAATTTATATTCCATTAAGGAAACATATCCAAGTATCTGTGGTAAAAAATCCAACTTCTGGGTCATTGTATTTTTGGAGTTACACTCCGTGGAAAATAGGGTTTGTGGCTAGTCCTGAAACTAGTCAAAAACAGGTGTTTCGGGTAAAAACGTCATAACTTATTCATAACAGATCCAAATTCAGTACAACCAAATGTGTTGGTTATAGTACAGTCATTAGTATTATTTGTAATAGTTTCATATCAATTCAACAAATATTCCGTGCGGGGCACGCTCTACAAGGTCACTCTCTAAAATAATCTAGAATTCAGCAAGGTGTGCCATTTTTTCCATAACTCCTTTTTCTAAGAGGTTCCAAGGAGTGACACCTGGAGGAATTGCATAAAACACACTGAAGAACATTGTGTATCAGTTTCATATCTTTATTCATTACAGTTACAAAGTTATAATTATTTCAAGTTAGGGTTGTTGATTGATCCAAAACTAGTCTTGTGAGACTAAAGAAACGTTTGATGAAAATGCTAGTCTCTTGTTGTTAAAGTAAAGGAAGGTTTGCAGGTATGTGATCATATACACCAGGTCTATTAGAGAGTTACAAATCATATTTGGATGATGGAATTGATGAGGTCTTTTGGTTGAGGTACAAATTGGGTACATGCTTGAGACAAGTAGTTGATGAGTTGGCACATACATGAGGTGTATAGTTGATGATATTGGTACATATTGATGAATCATAGTTGATGAGTACTTGACACATAATTGGTACATACTTGGTACATGGTTGGTTGCACTTGTTTATGGTACAGGTTGATTATAGATTGTTTAGTACAGGTTGGTGCATGGTTGATGCACTTATTTATGGTACAGGTTGATGTACAGGTTGATGTATGGTTCAGGTTTATTGGTACATGTTTATAGTGGCATATCTCATAGTGATAGTGTGACAGTGATTCCATCATTCTACTTCTACTTCAGGGCGGTTGGATTGGGCAAGGACAGGTGGTTGTAGACACCTTCTGGTTGTAGCTGGAGAACATAGGGGGTTGTAGCCAGAGAACATAGGGAGTTGTAGCCTCCTTCTGGTTGTATCCAGAGAATTGGGGGGTTTTAACCTTCCCTCAGGTTGTAACCTGAGAAACTATGGGGTTGGAGCCTCCTTCTAGTTGCAACTAGAAAACAAAGGAAGTTGGTGCTTCCAATGAATGTAATTCTTCAAGACATATAAGATAAAGAATTTTGTGGTTTTCTCCTTATTTGTGTTTCCACATAAAACACTGGTGTACTATGTATGTGTGTGATTGTTTATTTCTTATTGTTCATTATTGGTTAATAATTCTACATTGATATAACACTTGGATTATTTGGAGAATAAGGATTATAATTACGCTATTATTGATTCACCCCCCCCTCTCAATAATTCAACATGTCACCTCGGGGTGCCATGTGGACCCAAAATACCACATCAACGGCCATGTCAATAGTAACCAGGTTAAATTTTCATAAAATTATGAGGGTTTTGAAGGTTATTATCTCGTAGGGGCATTTTGAGGCCCTAAACAACATTTTTAGGAGTTTGAATTTCATGAAACTATAAGTTCCAAAGGCACCATATACAATTTTTACTTCTTAAATGAAAGAGCTCGATGAGATATTTTCAATGAGCTATCCTGGGAGAAAAACAAAGCTTATATGAGAAAGTTACAACGTAAACAGTACAAGGTATAATTTGATTACCAGTTTACTTCCAAAGGGCATAACTCCCTGCTCAGAAGTCAGTTTGGGGAACAAGAGAAGTATATGGAAATATCATGGACCATAGAACACATATATGGAGCTATAATTGGAATCTAGGTACCTGAAATTATGCAGGATGGAAGAGAAGATTCATGTAGCCTTCAATGTTAAAAGGGGAAAACAATCAAAACTTCACCAGGTTGTAACTAGCAGCCTGGATGCCTAGATGAAGGTGAAATGTGGATAGATTTCCTAAAATGTAGGAATGAAGAAACCCAATAAGGATTCTGTCAAAATTCCAAGGGAGTGGGTGTCTGGAATTAATTGCACTAGATAAAAGGTGCACAAAAGAGGGAATTAGCATTATTCAGATGACTATAAGTTTATGCTTAAAGTTCATATTTGAGAAAGAGAGTTGTCATTGGAAATCTCCTGGATAGAACAATCCAGTTATCCATTCATAATTGTGACTCTAGCACTAGATTTCCCAAGTAATCAGAAGTAAGATGTATTTCAAGCTTAAAAAGACGAAAGCATGTCTAATGTCTGTAATTATAAAATTATTCCTAGCTAATAGAATTTTTTCCTGTACAGTTGCAGATAGGACTGAACATGTTTAGAATGAGTTTTATATATGTGCAAGATGAAAGGTAAATTTAGAGACATGAGGAAAAAGGACAAAAGAATTTCTTCAAAATGAGCATGTGGTTTCTTTAGGAAGTTGCAAGGATTAGACATCTGGGTTCAATAAGCAATATGGAAGACTTCCAGTAATTTATTTATTTTTTGGGAAAATAATTCTAGGTGAATGTGCATATACCAAATGGGGATGTTGAATAAGAGAGAGACCATCGACAATTTATGATAATGCATGAGTAGTGGGTACACGTGTAGCTAAAAAACATGAAATCTAGAAGGATGGTCTATATAGTAGGTGAAAGAGTTTGGACTTGGTATTAAGGATGAGCAGAGGAACTTGAAGAAAGAGTGTTATGTCAATGATTATTCACAAGAGGAGAAAATACTAGGAAGGAATAATGTTAATATATAATCCAAGTTCAACCAGGTAAATTTAGAATTCAGGAAGCTATTCTTTTGATAAAGAGAGACATAGTGTATACATGGAGATAAAGTGCATCTTCTCTAGAGATCGGTTATGCAAGTGTGGAGTAGTACCTCCATTATTGTTATCAAAAGTGTGCAGTGGAAGCATAGTATGAATGTCAGAACTTCGATGGTGAAGTAATGAAGGTGCATGTATAATAATGAGTGTCAATTGATGCATACAGTAAGCATTATGTAAAGAAATTCTTTAGAAGGATGCAGTCATACAATCATACTTCAATAAAGGGTATTCCATAAATGGAAGAAGGATTATAGGACTAATCCAAGTCCTTGAACATCTTGAGATAATGGAAAAGGAACCATGAAGGGGATTCCAAGATAATTGGAGTGTATTGCAACACTCAAGGAAGGATGACATCAATAGAAGAGAATTGTTGATGCATATAGAGAAGGTTGAGTGCACTCCAAGGGTACTAAATGCATTTCCAAGGTGGAACATGATGACAAGTCAGAAGGATTCAAGAAGGGAGGTGATTTTGAGAAGGGAAATCATTAATAGACCCATGAAGAAGAAAATATTCATATGCTTGATATTGTTTACAAAAGAGAAGGCACCTGAAAAGAATCCATCTCAAGTGGAAAAGATTCATTGGTGATATTCTAAAATACTAGAAGTACCTATGAAGTTTAGGATGGTAAGTAAAGGTAATGCTAACTACTTCCAATTAGTCTCTATGAAGCTGAAAAAGAAGACCTTTGTGCATAATTATAGTATGTTAGAAAATTGATTATGGAAGTCAAGTTTGAAACCAATTTTCTAAGGAGGGAGAAGAGAATAGCGTAGGAGCCACAAGATCTAAAGTGTTCAAACAAGGCAAAGTTAATTTAGTTTGATTTAGAAAAAAAATTAGATGTTGAAGTTTCAAATTCAACAACACAACATGTCTGGAAATGTAAAGTGACCAAGAGTGGTTTGGCTGGAAAAATGTTCAGGGCATAAACAATCATGCACAGTGATTACAGTAAGAGAAAAAAAGGCTACAAGACTCCAATGAGATTTGAGGATAGTGAAGAACAACAAAGAGAGTTGTAAATGATGAAGGACGTTGATGCAATTGTTGTAGCAACAATTATGATATGGTCTGTTGAACAACCATATATAACATAGGAAGCTAGAATGCATATGCACTCATGGGGATGTTAAAGATGCATTCTTAGTGTATATAGATATGCATTCGTGCATGTGAAAAATGTTTGAGAGTGTATATAACATGGTGTAGACTAAGAATATCCTATTGTAATATATGGAAAAATGAGGTTATGATTCCTAAAAGTTGTTAATCGTGATTATTGTCCCTGGAGAAAAGGGAATTTATCGCACATTTGAGAGTGTTGACGATGATGTTGTTGTTTATATCCATCCGTATGAGGACAAATGAGGATGGTTAAATAATGGACATAAGGCTCATAAAGGAATCATGTAAGCTTCTATAGATCACCAACTAATTAGATAGCATCGATAAATTGATTGACAACTATGCAGGTATGAATTTGATGTGCTTATGTTGCATAAATACTGAAGAGAATTTAGATAAGAATTCCCTCATAGAGAATTTAACATTTGAAGTGATATTATTCTGTGTAACTAAATGCATTAAAATGAATGATATACCACTAGGTGTGGTAAAGGATGAAGGCCTGGGATATTTACAAAAGCTATTTGGTTTTAAAATGCATTCATATGACACAATATCATGTCAGGAATATGTTGGTTATGAGGAAATAACCAAAGTAGGTCAAGAGATATATCTTTGTTATAGAAATGAATGCTAGTAAATCTAGCCATGTGTGAGGCCATGACATGGTTGGATATGGAAATTCTATAGTGACACACAAGTATCCAATGGACTTCCTACCTATAATTGATGTTTGCATTGCAACCCTTTTGCCAACACTAAAGAGCACAAAGGAATTATATTCTTGATGTTGTGTTTGGGTTGAAAAGGAAGGCATCCAAATGGTTGAACAAGCAAGGGAAAGTGCATGGATGATGTGTCAAGTCATTGGCTAGACCTTCCAATTCACCATGGTGGGATGCATGACTTAGATAAAATGGTATTCTAAAATCAATGCAAGGGTGCATTGAGTAGGTATGTATGAATAAATCATGAAAGTGTGAAAGTGGTAGATATGCACACATGCATGCTAAGATGGATTTCTGTATGCTTCAATACATTATTGAATGCATTTGGTGAATGTATACATATATTATATTTCATAGAAATGATTATGCTAACGGCTAAAATGATGTAATTATTACTAACTCCTGAAGTTGAGAAAATTTCAGGAACTATTAGATATTGCAATGAAAGAGTTGTAGGTTCAAGTAGTCACATGAGGATGGACTACAAGAAAGATCTGTCGTGGGAACAAAATAATGAAAATATTGATGGCTAGAAGAAGCAAAATCTTGGTTGTTGATAATGCATGTGTATATAATGATAGATTCATTCAAGTTAATAGATGGATTAGTGGAAGTGATTGAATTATTAACTGTAAACGATTCTGAGATCACTTTGTAAACTTTTGTAATTGTTGCAATAAAAGTACATTGTATATGAAATACTGACAATATGTTCGTTGAATGAAATATTAAGAGTGTCGCAGGTAAGAGTGGTCTCAAATATGGAACTGTTGTAATCCATAATAAATATTGATGTATGTTGTTGCAAGATCCAATCAATTATGAGATGGAATCTCATACTTAGGGAAATTTGAATTTCCTTATGAAAACAAGTTGAATTTATAAGTGAAATTGTTATGATGTTATCTCATGATGACTGTATGTGTGTGATACATATGAGATGATGGTTATTGAAGATGAAAAACTCATGAAGCTCAAGAAGAAATGCCATTGTTAGGACACCATAACCCTATGATTTCCATAGAGTGCAGACAATTAGTGGAGGTATATTGATGAATTTGCGCTCTCTTTGTGTGTGAAATCCTTGGCAAGATGAATTGTCAAAGTATTGTGTAGCAAAGAAGGGATGCTTGAGCCTTGAAGGGTGAGTGCAACAAGGAATGTAATACCCCTAGGCTGAACCCCAAATTGTAAATGAAAATGTACTTAAGCTGGTGAGTTTTTTTATATCATTTTGCATGCACCTTCCATGGTATAGTGCGCACATGTAATGCACACTAAAATGATGAAGTGTGCACATTCCACGATACTATGAACAACAAACTTAAGTTCTCATGATTTTGAGGCCAGAGAGCCTTTTGTGTATATGTTTTTTTTATAGGCTGGTGACCCAGTTATTATAAGCTAGGAGGCTTATGCGTTGAATTAGGTTGGAGAGCCTAGATGCTAAAGGCCAGTGAGCCTATTTTTGTATATGTCTCATCATTAATATAATACATCGTTGCATGTATACCGACCACGATAAAAGAGTATGGGGGACTAAAATCCACTAGTTAGGAAAGGGGGGGGCTAATATTTAAGGATAAAGGGCTAAGATAGGGAGCTTAAGCCAAAAAAGAATATTGTATTAATATTCCTTAAAGTATAAAGTATGGATAATTATTTTATCCTAAGTTCTAAAGATGGGTGCAAGTGGACCAAAGTAGTTCTCAACATGAAAAGTGTCAAATTGGGAACATGCATACATATAGCTTGGACTTAGTTCATTTGCCCATTCATTCATTCATTCATTCACTCACTCACTCACTCCATCATCATTCACTCACTCATTCAGTTGTCCTTTGTACCTTTATATTACTATCACTTTACCTTCCCATACCTCTATATGTATATGTACCATAATTGTACATGTACATGTACTTGTACCTACTTAGCTCAGGAGTTGGATTGAAGAAGCGGGTTGTGAGGCCTGTGGGAGATTGAAAAGGTGGGTTTTCATGCCCATGGGAGATTGAAGAGGCGGGTTGTTAGGCACATCAGCAATTTCTCTCTAGGTGAGAGAATTGTTGGGAATTGATTTCCCGAAGATACCAAATTGCCGCTACAGGGCCTTGAAACTTCATGTCCAGGATGTTAGTTTGAGTTGGTACCTATGACGGATTATTTCATGTTGTTTGAGATACATCATCCTAGTTAGGAATCCCTTTACCCAGGTGGAGTTTAGTCCCAGCTCGGGGGTGACCCACCGCTAAGAGTGATGAGCAACGTGGTCTAAGGCTGGGAGGTTCGTGGAAGATCTACATGCAGTTGGTGATATTCTTACAAAGATAAATGTCAATTGTCTGTTAAATTACATTCTGCATAATTATTTATGTGTTTATTTTTATGGGTTTTTTCGTGTGTGGTTTATACATGTCTTTATATTTATGGGTATTGCATGTCTATGTTGCATGTATATGTTTATTGTTCTTTCCGTATGAATCTATGCATTTACATAATTTATTTGTCTATTTCAAGTTTTATATATAAATTTCTGTAAGAGTTTATGTGTGTATATGTTTTAATTTACATATAGTTCGAAAAATTTATGTGGCACAACCCAGTTGGATGTTGGGGATGTTACAATATGGTATTAGAGCATGAAATACTTTCGGTGGCATGACCCAGCCTGGGCGGTCGGGTATGTTACAATATGGTATCAGAGCTCTATTTTTCAACATTGAACCTGGATGGGCCGAGCAAGTTGAATTGAAGCAAAATTTCACAGAGAATTGATTTTCAAGTGGCCAAATTTCAAGCTATGGAGCGTTCATGGTAAAAATTAGAAGCAGTTGCGTGGAATTGGGAAAAAGCCCCAATTTGTGTTGTTAAATTCATGGGAAAATTGAGAAATTTGGCCAAGTAGTGAGATATTCTTAATTTAGTATCTGTTCTAGAAAATTCAGACCTGGAATTGGTCTAATTTGAAGTTACAGAGAAGCCATGACAGATGGAGTGAAATTAGTTGTATAAAATTCTCAATTCGTGAATTGAGTTTGGGAAAAATCCATTCCAGGAATGTCAACGAGCAACGATTTGTTGTTGCAGAGGTTCAATTGGTGTTATCAGGGTGAAATTGAAAAAAATTCATAGTTGCAGAATGTCTATGGTGAAAATTGGAAAAACAAATTGGCAAAAGCTCAATTTCTGCAGCGGAATTCACAAGGAATTGATGTGCATAAAAAAAATGAATGTGCACAAGTGTGCGCACTAAAAATGCATGATGCGCAGTGAAAATCTTGTGATGTGTGGAAAATATTGGCCCCCGGGTGTGCACACTTAAATTTGGCATTGTGTGGTGCAAAGTGGTAATGCACGAAAAATATTGGCGCGCGAGTCTGCACACTTAAATTTGGTGTTGTGCAGTGCAGAGTGGCAATGCGCAGAAAATATTGGCGCATGGGTGTGCGCACTTAAATTTTGCGTTGCACGGTGCAGAGTGGTAATGCGCGGAAAATATTGATGTGCACGTGTGCACACTAAATTTAGCATTGCACGATGCAGATTGAGTGGCGCGTTCATAATACTGGTGTGCACGGTGTGCGCACGCATAATAATGGTGCACGTGGTGTGCGTAGTATTGACAGAGCGCAAAGGAATTTTGTTGGTGCACGTGCAATGTGGGTATATGTTGTCGTGTGACAATTTAATTAAGGGTGCACATGAAATATTGGCGCACAGTGGGGGCGTACTAAACTTTGGCATGGTGCAACGCATAGAGTGTAATGTGCGTGGAATATTAGCGCGTTACACAAAAATTGTGCGCAACAAGTATTAGTGCAAGAACCAAAATTGTGTGTGGTGGATATTGGCAAGTGCGCACCAGTTATTGGCACGACAAAGAAGTGATCCACATTGTTTATAGGTGGGCTAAGCATGTGCTACCTTATGGTGTTGTTTCACATGCTAAATATGGTTGTACATGTTCATTTTTGTGTGCACAAAGTCGTTTGGATGGTCTACAACAACAGAAAACCAATGAATTTATGTGACATTTTATATTGTTTGAAGGTCATCTTCTTGCAGCGCATTTTTGAGGCCCTAAAAAACGTTTTTAGCTACTAAAAAACCCCAAGAACAGAGTGTACCACAGAGTTTACTAACATACACTTTATCTCTACAGCTCAAATAAAATATCCCAAAGGGATCTTTCTAATGGTGTAAACCGTTCATCAAACAGATCTTTTATGAGGAAGTTACAGCACAAACAGTGGAGGGTAAATTTTAAGACCCAACAAACTTCTAAGGACCATAACTTTCTGCTCTTGAATCAGATTGAGGTGCAGGAGTAGTCTATGGAAACCTATTGAACCATAGAAGACAGTTCTAGAGTTGGATTAAAATTTTGGACATGTTAAAAATGTTAAATATGGAAAAGAAGGTACGTGTAGCAACCTAGACCAAAAACACTAATTGACCTAGAATTTCAATAGGTTGTAACTAGAAGCTCAGAAACCAGAAAGAGGTGAAATTTGAACAGACTGTCCAAAATATATATATGAAGAAAAACAATTGAGATCTTACCAAAAATCCAATGGAGTAGGTGAAAAAATGCATAATTACAACGCATATTTGCACCAAGTTGAAGTGTGAACAGAAAAATTATTGGACAATTTTCAAATGACCATAAATTTCTACTCAAGACTCAAAATTGAGCAAGGGAGAAATCATTAGAAAAGTATTAGATAGAGGATTCTAATTATCCACCTAGAAAATTGTTTTGGGAGGTTAATTTCCATAGGAGAGAATAAGAAGTAATTATGATGCATTGTTGGAACAAAATTGTACATAATTTCATTAATTTGTTAAATTATTTAGCCTAACAAATTTTGTTGGCCACACATTTTTGTAGAGTTAAAAAAATTTAGTTATTACGAGGTGAGAAGGTTGAAATTTAGTTAATATAGGTAGGGGTACTCATGGGAAGAGTTCTATGAAAAAATATTTCATAAGATTATCAAAATCCAAGACTACATAATGTTAAGGTATGAATCTTGGAGCAACCATAGAGTCTTGGGAAGCCACTACAGAAAGTCTACTCATGTTAGTCAAGTACTCAATGGAATCTGGGCAAAGGAATAGATCATGTAGTGAATGAATTAGTGAAAGTACATTCACTCCAAAAGAAAGCAATATACATATTAATAAATACATTGGATTCAGATCTATCATAAAATGAATTGACTATCATAATGATAGTAATCAGATAAAGAATGATGATTAAACCCATATATTGATAAAGAGTGCATCATATCCAGGGATTAGCTATGCAATTATAAAGTAACGCTTCCCTTATGGTTATCAGAGTGCGCAGTGGAAACATGGTATAAAGGGCATCACTTCAAGGGTAAAGAAATGAAGGTGCACATAAGTAAGGAGTGTCGGTTGAGGCATAGGTGTATCAATATGGCATGATGGAAGGGGATTATGCAAGTCAGGTTGAAATCAGATTGGTCAAGACTAGAGAAAGTAACAGTCATCAAGCAAATCCAAGTGTTGATATGATCAAATAAGGAAGGGATAAATCAAGTACCTCAAGAAGAAAGTTGGTGTTAACTATCAAAGGTTACTCAGAAAACATGACTGTAAATATAATTGGGTCATGTAGGAATTAGATCAGAGGAATCCAAATAATAGTGGAATGCTAAAAATTAAAATCGGCATAATATATAGTTGCAAGTCCATGAGCATCCTATGATAATGGAAGAAGAAATCATGAGATAGATATCAAGCTAATGGGAATGCAGGACAACACTCCAAGAGGGAAAGCAAGAATAGTAGAGGATTGTTGATGCATTCCAAAGGTATTGAAGATATTTCCACAATAGCATGGAGATGTCAAAGCCAAGAAAGACTTGAAAGTGAAATGAATCTCTGTAGAGAGTCAGTAAGGAACCATGAAGAAGAAAATGGATCTATGCATGGTTTTGAATGCAAAAGAGATGGTTCTTGAGAAGAATCTATCTCAAGTGGCATAGATCCATGAGTGACATTTCCATGGGATGGAAGTATCACTTGAAATTATGATGGTAAATTAAAAGAAGTATTAAATACTTTTAATTAATTATATGCATCTAGAGAATGAGGCATATGTGCATCCTTACAGTATGCTAGAGATTGGCTATGCAATCCAATTTTGAGGCTAGTTGGCAAGGACAAGAGAAGAGTGCAAGAAAACTTAAATACTAAAGTATTCAGTCAAAGAAGAGATGAAGTAGTTCATTCTGAAAAGTAAATGGATGTTGAGGATCCAAAGTCTATAACACAACATGATTGGAATTATAATTCATTCAAGTATGAGTTGGGATAGATGGATCCAGGAATTAAATAAAATTTGAAGGTCAATATCAGTTTAGTATTTGGATGAAAAAGAAAATGAAGCCAAGAGTAATTTGGTTAGAAAGTGCTCATGTCAGAAATAATCATGCACAATGGTTATAGTGAAGAACACATGAAGATTTAGGAATCTGGAAGAACTGAAGACTTCTGAAATAAAAAAGGAAAAATGATACAGGACGAAAGAAGTTGTTGCAATTACTGTAGCAGCAATTATGTTATGACTTGTTGGGACAGCCATAAAGTGAGAATGCTTGCATGTTTGCGAGTGTTGTTAATAATGTTGTTGCATATGGAAGGAAGCAACAGAAAACTGGAATGTTGATTATAGCACTGATAAAGAGGCATGAGAGATTCTACTATCATCAGCTAATCATGTAGCATTAAATTTTTTTAATGGCAGCCATACAAGTAAGTATTTCTCTTTTGAAACTATGTTGCATAATTGCCAATGAAAAATTCAGGTAAGAATTTCCCCAAATTGATTTTTTATAATACAAGTATGGTATTGTTTAAGTGCATTAACAAGAATAAGTTACCACTAGGTGTGGTAAAGGCTAGAGGCATGTTATAGTTATCAAATCTTTTTACTTTTGAATGCACACACTGACATAGTAACATGTTATGTTAATTTGGTTATGAGGTAATAACCAAAGAAATAAAATATAAGAACTTGTTATAGGAATGATATCAGGAAAGCTAGTCATGTATGAAACCAAGACATGGTTGGATATGGAAAAGTATGGATATAGAAAGGTTATGTACCACACAAATACCCAATGAGATTCCTACCTTTAAGTAAAACTTGGACTGCAACATTTTTGCTAACACTAATGAACACCGCAGAATTATATTCTTGGTGTAGTGTTCGGGTCGAAAAGGATTGCATCCAAATAATCGAGAAGACAATGGGAAGTGTGTGGAGAATGTGTCAAGACATTGGTCAGATTTCCAATTTATGGATGGTGAAAGACATGACTTGAATAAAAATCATTTTGAAAATCAATACAAATGTGCTTTGAATAAATAGTCATTGAGAGTTGCACTCATGTCTAGTAAGTGGCAGAGTTGCATTCATACATGATAAAATTGTATACCTAAATACATTTGTTGAATGCATTTTGTGAGTGCATGTATATATGTTTTTGAATGGAAATAATTATATCAATAAAAGAAATGTCGCTAACTCATGGAGATGAGAACATTTCAGGAACTGTTAGACATTGCAGCAGGAAAGTTGCAAGCCAGGTAGTCACAGGAATAGTGACTACAGACAAATTTAAAAAAAAAAAAAAAAATTGTTCAAAAAATTGAAATAATGAACTTATTGTCATTAATTGTGAACAGACATGCATAGAATGATGAGTCATTCTATCTAATAAATTGTTTGGTAATTGTGATTGGATTTCTATGATCCAGGTGGATATTGGTGGCCACCCACCTTTTCCAACTAGCTCAAAACAATTTTTTGACAATTTTGGTAATTTGCTATTTTTAGCAATTTTTCGGGTCCTGAACTTTCAGAGTCATTTTGAGGCCCTAAACAACGTTTTTTGGGCATGGTCCGGTCGAAAAATATCATCATATAAATCTTAACTGCCATGATATTTTCTGCCAACTATTGTAGTCCTCAAATAGATCTTTCTAATGATCTATCGTGTGCCCCAAACGGAGATCGTATGTCAAAGTTACGCCCCCGGGAAGTTGATACACCAAACTACCCAAAACGGGGTCCACAAAACTGTTGGATTTTCATCTTCCGAGGTTAGGGTTTTGGATTTTACTTATGTTAAAAAGGCCTTTGGAGCCTCACTGTAACGATCATCTTCTTGTGAATGCGAGTATATGTCACATCTCTTCTCAGAGATAAGTTGCCACCATTCTAGCAAGTCCTTCACTCTGTATTTTTACAGTCTTTGTACATTTATTTCATTAATAGAAATCGTGTATTACTGTATCTCTGTGTTTATGGTTTCATATCTGATACATTTTTGTTATGTTATTGGATATCTGCGATATCTCTCTGCATTTCTTTATTACTTCTCTGCTCTCATTTCGTGCCGAAAATAATCCGGATCATGCTAGGTGTAGGAAATTTTAAGATCACTACATAAGGTTTTTGTACATATTGCAATTAAAATATGATGTACATGAAATACTAACAATCTGTTAGTTGTATGCAATATAGAATTATTGTAGGAAAAATGGTATTCAACACGGTGCTTGTTGAAAGCCAAAAGGAAGACTACATCCTATTATTGCAACAACGATGAAAAATTATGAAATATAATTTAATTTTTTGGGAAAAGTCGAATTCCTTATGAAATTAATTTTATTTATAAGATGGAATTTTAAAATGTTCTCTCATGATAACTACATGTGTGTGATGTGGATGAGATAATCTTGATTAAAGTTGGAATGTTGGGAAAGAACAACTATTGTTGAGGACACTAAATCTCTATAATTGTCGAACCTTGGTGGGGTTATGGTAATGGGTTGGTGCTCTCCATGTGTGTGAAAGCCTTGGCAAGATGGGTTGTTGAAGGATTGTGTAGTAGTGAAGGGATGCCTGAGCCTGAAAGGGTGAGTGCAACAAGGAGGAGAAAACTCAAGGATTCTTATGGCATGGTAGCATCCATAAGGAGGGTGTGTCAAATGGAACAACGAGCTAAATTATTTCTGGAAGTAGCTCTATGGAATAGAGAAATTGACTTCCAGCTGCAGTAAGAATACCAAAATTGGTGCTAGAAATTAGAGCACTAGATGGATATCAAACTTCTAATAGTGAAAGCTTGGACATTTTTTTTAAAGAATTTGAATGGTACATGGTATATAATGCATTGAGGACATTGCATAAATAAGGGGAGGGGATTCTAATACCCCTAAGATGAACCCCAAATTGTAAATGCAAATGTATTTAAGCTGGTGAGTTTTTTTATATCATTTTGTGTGCACCTTCCATGGTATAGTGCGCACATGTACTGCACACTAAAATGATGAAGTGTGCACATTCCAGGATACCGCGCGCAGAAAACTTAAGTGCGCATGATTTTGAGGCCAGAGAGTCTTTTGTGTATATGTTGTGTTTTATAGGCTCGTGAGTCCGTTGTTATAAGCTAGGAGGCTTATGTGTTGAATTAGGCTAGAGAGCCTAGATGCTAAAGGCGAGTGAGCCTATTTTTGTATATGTCTCATCATTAATATAATACATCAATGTGTGTAGACCGACCATGATAAAAGAGTATGTGGGAATAAACTCCACTAGTTAGGAAAAGGGGGGGGTTAAAAGTTAAGGATAAGGGGCTAAACTAGGGAGCTTAAGCCAAAAAGAAATATTATATTATTATTCTTTAAAGTATAAAGTATGGATAATTATTTTATCCTAAGTTCTAAGGATGGGGACAATTGAACCAAAGTAGCTCTCAACATGACAAGTGTCAAGTTGGGAACATGCATACATATAGCTTGGACTTAGTTGATTTTCTCGTTCATTCATTCATTCACTCCATCATCATTCACTCACTCATTAAGTTGTCCTTTGAACCTTTTTGTTACTGTCATTGTACCTTATCGTACATGTATATGTATATGTACCACAATCGTACATGTACCTGGTTAGATCAGGAGTTGGAATGAAGAAGCAGGTTGTCAAGCCCGTGGGAGATTGAAGAGGCGGGTTTTCAGGCCCATGGGAGATTAAAGAGACAAGTTGTCAATCCTGTGAGAAATTTCTCTCTAGGTGAGAGAATTATTGGGAATTCATTTCCCAAAGGTTCCAAACTACAACTACAGGGATTTGAGACTTCTTGTCTGGCTTGTTGCTAAATCCCCAGAAGGGAAGTGGAGCAGTCGAAGGATTGTTGAGCACAGAAGGGGCACACTTCCTGGGGTGGGACAGGCATGTGGGTAATGAAGGACTGCAAACTGTTAGTTTGAGTTGGCACCTATGATGAATTCTTTCATGTTGTCTGAGATACATCATCCTGGATAGGAATCCCTTTACCCGGGTGGAGTTTAGTCCCAGCTCGGGGGTGACCCACTGATGAGAATGATGAGCAATGTGGTCTAAGGATAGTAGGTTTGTGGAAGGTATGGATGTAGTTGGTGATATTCTTACCAAGATAAGTGTCAATTGTGTGTTAAATTACATGTTGCATTATTATTTATGTGTTTATTTTTATGGGTGTTTCCCCTGTGTGGTTTATACCTGTCTTTATATTTATGGGTATTGATTGTATATGTTGCATGTATATGTTTATTGTTATTTACATATGAATTTGTGCATTTACAGAATGTATTTGTTTGTTTTAAGTTTTATATATAAAGTTTCGCAAGAGTTTTTGTGTGTATATGTTTTAATTTGCATACAGTTCGAAAATTTTATGTGGCATGGCCCAATTGGATGTTGGGGATGTTATAATATGGTATCAGAACATGAAAGATTTTCGGTGGCATGACCCGGCCTGGGTGGTTAGGTATGTTACAAGGAAGGAACAACTCAAAAATGCATATGTCATGGTGGCTAGAATCATGAAGGTGTGTCAAAAAGAACAGTGAGTTAAATTCTTTCTTGAAGCAACTCTGTGAGGTAGAGAAATAATCATATAGCAGTTGAAGAATGAAAACATGAAGTGGACACTTGGAAATAAGAGCACCAAAAGGAAAAAATCTTTAATGACAAGGTCTTAGAGCAAGTGAGGTCCAGGGGACCTATTACAGTCATGCAGATGCGACATGAGAAACATGAGGATGTCATGCAAAGAAGAATACTTGCATCTTTTTGGAGATTTTTAAAGAAATTTGATTGTACATGTGTATATAATGCATTGAGGACAAGGCATAAATAATGGGGAGGGGAATGTAATAACCCTAGGCCGAATCTCAAATTGATATGTAGATATGTTTTATAGGCTGGTAAGCCAAGATGTTTTGGGCCAGAGTGCCTTTCTATATAATGTCTTTCTATATATGTTTTGAGGCCAGTGTGCCTGTGTGATTTAGGTCAAGGAGCCTATGTGTTGAAAGGTCAATGAGCCTAACAAAATTAATATGTAATCACATTCAAATATATTAACAAAATACATCACTATTGCATACCAAGTCAGACAAAAGAGTATGGGAGAATAGGACTTCATGAGAGGGGAAGGGGGATAGGACTTGAGAGGAAAAGGGGTTAAGTCAAGGGGGGATTATGCCAAGGAATAAAATAATATTATTCCTACGTTCTAATTATTATGATATGATGTTATCCAAAGTTCCTAAGTGAGGGGAATGAATTAAAAGTGGAGGAAAAGGTGGGTATTTGTGCGCCATGTGTCAAGTTGGGCACATATTTAAAAGGGAGAATTTAGTGTAATTCCCATGCTCGGTCATCCATTCCATTCCATCATTCGTACCCTTTCCTAGAGAGGAGGAGATAGGAATTTTTGTTTACCCTGTAAATCCTTGGTACTTTGGGTTGAAGAAGTATATTTTTATGCCTATGGAGCATCCTCTCTAGGTGACAGAATTGTTGGGAATAGGTTTCCATGTGTGCTATCCTATTTGGTGCCATAACTCTTTCAGAGCATCCTTTTGTTTCAAGTGTCATAGCTCTCTGATACTTTTTATTCATCCTATTGTTGAAGCTCTAGAAGGGAAGTGGGACAGTTGAAGGACTGTGGAGTAGTAAAGAGGTACACTTCCTTGGGTGGGACAGGTTGTGTTGAATGAGAGGTTGTGAATGGGAACTAATGCTAAAGTTTGTATCATTGGCCTTGTCTTGTTTTTTTTAATGTTGTATGACCTTAGTGACACTGGTGAGAATACCTTTCCCCTGGTAGAGTCATAGCCCCAGCTCAGAGGTGACTTGTTGAGAGTGCATGAACAACAGATTTTACAGCTAGGAGAAACGTTTGAGGTCTGCATGCAGTTGGTTATTTACTGCAAAAGATAAGTGTTATTTTATGTTTGTTTACATGGTCATTGTTGTGTGTAATATATTTAATTATGTTTTTTGTAATTGTACATAATTATGCATGGAATGTATGTTTTGAGGACTACATAATTGTTGCATATGCAAGGAATATTAATGTAGTTAGTGTTGGGTATGTGTTATATTCTTTGCATGAGTCTCATTTTTGCCTCGATTTTTGTGTTCATTGTTGGATGGTTTTTCGGCACATGGTTTTTTGCCGATGGTTTTCTATTTTTGGTTAATGAATTAGAGTTGTTGACTAATCTAGGTCATTGGATTAGGGTTTTGGATGTTGTTGGCTCTTATATGTGTTGGTTGTGGAGCCTGATTATCTTCCTGATTCAGAGGTCTTTTACTTTCAGTCGTGTTTATACCCCATGAAGTATTTACACCCCAGAAGTATGTACACTCTTCCACGCGGGGGAGTGCAAAGGGGGGATACCCCTCTGCAGGGTTCGGGGGGTCTGGGGGAAAGCAGACCCCCAGTGGGGGTTCGAGAGCGAAGCCCCCGAAGGAAAAATTTCCTTGTAAATGTATATTGTAATTTCATTGTAAATCTGGACCGTTCATTATAAGGTCATAGATCTAACGATAGAGATTATGTTAGGGTTTTTTTCCCTAGAAGGCAACCATCTTTTATGAGGGAAATGTGTTGTGGCTATGGTGGATGGAGAATATTGTATTATGAGATAGGAAACTGTGAGAGAAAGAAGAGGAAGTTATAGGGGGGTTGTTGTAGGTTATATCCCTTCATATGTTGGATAATAATAAAGGAAGGACTTGAAAATTTCTCTGGTGGACGTAGCCCACACTGGGTGAACCACGTAAATCTGTGTCTCTATTGTATTGTGTATCTTCTGTGTTTTGTTTCTGCATTTGTTTTATTTTGTTGCTCCACGGTCCTATTTTTGTAACAACTGGTATTAGAGTGAAAGGTAACTCACAGGAAAAGAGGGTTCCTGGTTCGAGTGGGAGCAATGTCGGGAAAGTTAAGGATCGAGAAATTTAATGGCCAAAACTACCAATTATGGAAGATGCAGATGGAAGACTATTTATATCATAAGGATCTATTCCTACCATTGGGTGGAATAAAAAAGAAGTTGGCTGCTACGAAGAACGAAGAATGAGAGATTCTTGACAGAAAGGCTCTAGGAACAATACGGCTGAGCCTGGCAACGTCGGTGGATTTCAATATTTCCAAAGGAAAGACAACGAAGGGTTTGATGGACGCATTGGATAAATTGTATGAAAAACTCTCGGTGTCCAATAAGGTATTTCTAATGAAGAGATTATTTAATATGAAGTTGTCGGAAGGTGGGTCTGTTGCAGATCATTTAAATGATTTTAATAGGGTTACTAATCAACTAAGTTCTGTAAAAGTGGACTTTGATGATGAGGTCAGGGCTCTTCTAATCTTGTGTTCATTGCCAAAAAAATAGAATGGTTTGGTCATGGTTGTAAGTAACTCTGTCTCTGGTTCAAATACTTTAAAATTTGATGATGTTGTTAGTGTTATCCTTAGTGAGGAAATGTGACGGAAAAGCACAGGTGAGACATCAAGAAATGCGTTGAACATGGAGAACAGGGGAAGACAAAAGGATAAAGGAAAAGATTTCGAGAAATGTGGGAATTCTAGGAAGGGTAGATCCAAATCCAGACTTGGAAAGATAGAGTGCTAGAATTGTGGGAAGAAAAGACCTCTGAAGAAAGACTACAGAGCTCCAAAGAAACAAAGAGATGGACAGCAGGAGAGGAATCAGGAAGCAAATGTAACAGGTGATGTGTTACAGGATGCTTTGATTCTTTCTGTAGATAATATTTCTGAGTCTTGGGTAGTAGATTCAGGGGCTTCATTTCATGCCACACCCCATAGGAAACATTTTCTAGATTATGTTTAAGGTGATTTTGGACAGGTTCATTTGGGTGACGATACATCATGCAAAATGTTTGGAATGGGAAAGGTAAAAATAAAGCAATGCAATGGAAACCAATGGTTGTTGAAAGAGGTAAGACATGTTCCAGATTTAAGGAAAAATCTAATTTCAACATGGCAGTTGGAAAGTGAAGGTTGTATATCCATATTTACAGATAAGACGTGGAAGGTCATCAAAAGATCATCGGTGATAGGGAAATGAGAGAAGGTAGGTACATTGTATTTATGTACTGATAATAGTGACTCTTCTATCTCTTTAGCTTCTACAGGAGTGGATACAGCATTGTGGCATCATAGGCTTGGACACATGAGTGAGAAAGGGATGCAGATACTTCACAAAAGAAATTTGTTGCTAGATTTTAAACAAATTGATTTGGACTTCTATGATCATTGTGTTTATGGAAAACAGAAGAGAGTCGAATTTCTCAGAGTCGGAAAAGAAAAGAAGAGTGAAAGGTTAGAGCTTGTGCATACAGATGTATGAGGACCAGCTCAGGTATCATCTCTTGGTGGATCTCATTATTATATTACTTTTATTGATGATGCAACTAAAAAAACTTGGGTTTATTGCATTCGACAAAAGTCTGATGTTTTTTATACTTTTAAAAATGGAAAACTTTGGTTGAGAATGAGACAGGAAACAAATTGAAGTGTCTCAGATCAGATAATGGAGGTGAATATTGCAGCAAGAAGTTTGATGATTATTGTTCATACCATGGGATTCGTAGAGAGAAGACAGTTCCAAGAACACCACAAGAAAATGGTATGTCAGAAATCATGAACAGGACAATCATGGAGCGTGCAAGGAGTATGAGATTGCATGTTGGTTTGCCCTTACAGTTTTGAGTAGATGTTGTAGATATTGTTGTTTACTTAATAAACAGAGGACCTTCAAGCTCTTTGGATGGTATAATTCCAGAGGAGGAATAGACAGGAAAAAAAGGTAAACTATTATTTTTTTAAAACTTTCGGTTGTGAAGCATTTGTCCATATTGATAAAAAAAAATAGAACAAAGCTTGAGGAAAAATCCAAGAAGTGTACCTTTATTGGATATGGTGTTAATGATTTTGGTTATCGCTTATGGGATTATGAAAATAACAAAATCGTTAGGAGTAGAAATGTCATATTCAATGAGAAGGTCATGTACAAAGATCAATTGCAGGGAAAGAAACAGAAAAGATAAAAAATAAAATAAATAAAATAAAAAAATACACAGTGCTTGATGAAATCACTGAAAAAGAAATTCCAAAGGAACCAGAAAATAAAAATGTATAAGAACAGGAGTAGCAGGTACCTCAAACACCTGCAAGTGTTGTTAGAAAATCTATCAGGTTAAGTATACCCCATGAACGATACTCTCCTTCATTATATTATTTATTGTTGACTGATTCTGGTGAACCAGAATGTTATGAAGAGGTAATGCAGGTAGACACCAAAAGGAAGTGAGAGAAAGGCATGAAAGAGGAAATGGATTCCTTGATAAATAACCATACTTGGGACTTGGTTCAGTTGCCTGCAAGAAAAAGAGCATTGTAGAATAAATGGGTTTACAAATTAAAGGAAGAAGATGGAGGAGAAAAGCAGTACAAGGCTAGACTTGTTATAAAGGGGTTTACAAAAAAGAAAGGTATAGATTTTGATGAAATATTTTCTCCTGTTGTTAAAATGACTTCAATTAGAACTATTTTAAGTCTTGTTGTAGTAGAAGATTTGCATCTTGAATAGTTAGATGTAAAAATAGTTTTTCTCCATGGGGATTTGGAGGAAGAGATTTATATGCAGTAGCCACAGAGGTATGAGGTCAAAAGGAAGAAGAATTTGGTATGCATGTTGAAAAAGAGTTTATATGACCTAAAGCAAGCTCCAAGACAGTGGTATATGAAGTTTGACAGGTTTATGACAGAACAGGGTTATAGTAGATGTTATTCTGATCAATATGTTTATTTTAAAAAGCTAGAAAATGGAAGTTTTATTATATTGATATTGTATGTAGATGACATGCTTGTTGCAGGGTCTAATATGTAGGATATAAATGTGTTCAAAAAGAAATTAGTCAATTCATTTGCGATGAAGAATTTGGGTGCTGCAAAGAAAATCCTTGGTATGAGAATAACAAGAGACAGGAAAAATCGCAAATTGGCATTGTCTCAAGGTGAGTACACAGAGAAGGTGTTGGAGAGGTTTAAAATGCATAATGCAAAACCAGTTAGTACACCTTTGGCCAATCATTTCAAATTAACTAAGGAAATGTGTCCCAAGACATAGGAGGAGATAGAATACATATCTAGGGTCCCATATTCATCAGCAGTTAGCAGGTTGATGTGTGCAATGGTTTGCACAAGACCAGATATTGCACATGCAGTGGGAGTTGTGAGCAAATATATGAACAATCCAGGTAAAGAACATTGGGGGGCAGTAAAGAGGATTCTCAGATACTTGAGAGGTATTGCTAATCATGCATTATGTTTTGGAGGTTCAAAAATTGTTCTACAAGGATATGTTGATTCAGATATGGCAGGTGATAAAGATAGCAAGAGGAGTACCACAAGGTATGTGTTTACTATAGATGGAATAGCAGTAAGTTGGATTTCAAAACTGCAAAAGGTTGTTGCAGTTTCAACAACAGAGGCAGAGTATGTTGCTGCTACAGAGGCTAGTAAAGAGATGATTTGGTTAGAGAGGTTTATGGAGGAATTGGGAAAGAAGCAAAATAATAGTAGGTTGTACTGTGACAGTGAGAGTGTCATTCATATTGCAAAGAACTAGGTCTTCCATTCGAAGACTAAACATATACAATTGAGGTACCACTTCATATGATCCGCCTTGGAAGATGGACATTTGAAGTTAGAAAAGATACACACTAGCCAGAATCCTGCAGACATGTTAACAAAGGGAGTAACCAGGGAGAAACTGAGTTCCTGGTCAGTTTCAGTTGATCTTCAAGAATGAAGATGAAGATGAGAAATTCTCTAGGTCCAAGAAGGTTTAGAGTCCATCATATACAGTAGCGATGGAGTTGTTGATATCGGTCTCTAAGTGGGAGATTATTGGTTGTGGAGCCTGATTATCTTCCTGATTCAGAGGTCTTTTACTTTCAGCCATGTTTATACCCCATGAAGTATTTACACCCCAGAAGTATGTACACTCTTCCACGTGGGGGAGTGCAGAGAAGGGGTACCCCCTCTGCGGGGTCCGGGGGAGCTATCCCCCTGGCTAAGGAGTCTAGAGGCAAGTGGGCCCCTAGCAGGGGTTCGAAGGCGAAGCCCCAGAAGGAAAAATTGTCTTGTAAATGTATATTGTAATTTCATTGTAAATCTGGACCGTTCATTATAAGGTCGCAGATCTAACAATAGAGATTATGTTAGGGTTTTTTTCCCTAGAAGGCAACCCTCTTTTATGAGGGAAATATATTGCGGCTATGGTGGATGGCGAATATTGTATTCTAAAATAGGAGACTGTGAGAGAAAGAAGAGAAAGTTATAACGGGTTTGTTGTAGGTTATATCCCTTTATATACTGGATAATAATAAAGGAAGGAACTGACAATTTCTCTAGTGGATGTAGCCCACATTGAGTGAACCACGTAAATCTATGTCTCTATTGTATTGTGTATCTTTTGTGTTTTGTTTCTGCATTTGTTTTATTTTATTACTCCACGGTCCTATTTTTCTAACAATATATATATTGTATTGTAAACAATGTATCACTATGAATGAATATAGAATATGTTGGTTTTCCCGGTTTGGGTTTCCAGGGAAAAAATCTATGTGTAATGTTTGTATTTGCCATTGTATCTTTTTTGTTCTTTTACTGAAAATATATTTGTAGTAAATGTTGTACAAGGTTAAAATCTACATTTGGTATCAGAGCTTTGTTGGCTTCATGGGGATGTCTTTGTGGTCAAGGGTTTGGTTGTGATAAGCCTTGTTATAGTGGGATATCCATGGTATTGATTTTTCAGGTGAAAAGAAATAGCAAGCAATTAGAAAATGAAGATCAAAAATTTTAATGGGAAAAGTTTTGAGTTGTGGAAGCTCAAGATGAAAGATCTGTTGGTGGATAGAGATCAGTGGATCGTGGTAGATTCAGGTACTGCACCTACAGGAAGTTCAGCAAATGACTGGAAAAAGTTGGATCGGAAGGCGAAGAGAGAAATCCGATTGTGTCTCTTAGATTCAGTATTATTGAATGTGTCAATGGAAGCTACAACCAAGTATTTATGGGATAAGTTGGAGAAGTTGTATTAGTCTAAGTCTCTAGTAAATAAATTATTCCCGAGAAAGACGTATAATATGAGGATGAGAGATGGAGACTCGGTGGCAGAGCATTTGAACACCTTCATTACTGTGGTAAGTCAGTCAGTATCTATTGAGATTAGAATTTCAAATGAAGATAAGTGTATCAGTTTACTATGTTCTTTACCAGACTCATGGGATAGTCTGGTTGTGGCCATAGGTAGTAATACAATTGCTTTGAATTTTGATGAAGTGGTCTCATCCTTGTTTTCGAAGGAGATGAGACAGAAGAACATGGAAGGATGGAGCATAGACATGTTATTTGCAAGAGGACCTTCCCAGGAAAGAAATAGATCTAAATTCTCAAGTGGGAGATCTAAGTCTAAGGGTAGATCTAAATCTCCCGAAAAGTTTGTAAAGGTATGTTGGAGATGTGGAAAAGAATGGCACTACAAGAAACAGTGTAGATCTAAAGTTGAGAAAAAATAAAGGATCTAGAGAATCTCCTTCTACAGAAAAAAAGACTTCCGAGGAAGGAGGAGATGTGTACTTGGCTTCTTCAAGCACACATGAAGATCATGAGGCATGGTTAGTTGACTCAGGTGCATCCTTTCATATAACTCCCTACAGGGAGTGGTTTTGTGAATATTAAAAGTATGATGGAGGTAATGTTTTCCTAGGTGATGACTCAACAGCCAGAATTATAGGTTGAGGAAAAGTCAAGTTGAGGCTCATAGATGGAAGGATTAGAACACTACCTGGTGTTCTGCACATCCCAGGATTGGCCAAAAATTTGATTTCTATAAGCAAAATGAAAAATGCAGGGGTAAGAACAATATTTGAAAAGGAAACCTGCATAATGGTTCGAGGAGCAATGGTGTTGTTGAAGGGAGTTCGATTTGGAACTATGTATAAGATACAACGAAGCACTATTAGTGATGGGTGTAACAGTTCCATTGTTCATGATATTGGAGTTGAAGAATAAATAAATTCTATAGTGTTTGGAGAAAATGTTATATTGTGGCATCAAAGACTGGGGCATATCGTAGAGAAGGGTCTTCGACTACTACACAATAAAGGTATGGTTGAAGGTATGTCTAACTACTCTCTAGATTTTGATTTATGTGAACATTGTGTATATGAGAAGTAGAATCGAGTAAGATTATCCTCTGGTGCATCGAGGGTAGAAGGAATTTTACAGCTAGTTCATAGTGATGTTTTTGGACTTGTATTGGTCCCATCATTGGGAAAATCTGTGTACTATGTCTCATTTATAGATGAATTCTCGAAGAACACTTGGATATATTTCCTCAGGAAGAAATCTGAAGTCTTTGACATGGTTAAAGAGTTTAAAGCTCTTGTTGAGAATCAAACAAAGAAAAGAATTAAGGTGTTAAGGACAGATAATGGCGAAGAGTTATGTGGGAATGAATTTGAAGAATCCTATAAGAAGTGTGGTATAGCAAGGTAGAAGACTACTCCATATACACCTCAGCAGAATAGAGTTGCGGAAAAGATGAACGGGACGCTGATATAAAAAGCAAGGTGTATTCGCAGTGGTGTCGGGTTAGGGAAATAATTATGGGCAGAGGCAGTGGGCACTACATGTTACCTGGTCAGCAGATCACCCTCATCAGTGTTGGATGACAAGACTCCACAAGAGGTATGGATTGGTAAGAAACTTTTTCTCACACATCTCAATGTATTTGGTTGTGATGCATATGTTCATGTTCCAAAGGAAAACATGAGTAAGCTAGATAAGAAGGTTGAAAAGTGTATCTTTATTGGATATAAATATGGTCTCAAAGGTTATAAGATTTGGAAACCAAAAACTAAGAAGGTTGTGTATAGCTAAGTTGTGGAATTTAGAGAAATGAAGGATGTTGTTAAACAGGAAGTCCTACCAAGTAAGGAAGAACCAGAGAAAATAGAGTTTGATTTAAAGGATGATGAATCAGACTCTACAAAAGAACAGGAATCAGAAAAAGAATATCCTCATACTCCAGTATTGAGGAGATCGGTTCGAGGAAGAAGGCCACCAAAAATGTATACTCCATTTTATTTTCGTTCAAATTTGTCTTTGTCTATTACTGATGATGATCCTAGAATTGTCAGGGAGGCAGTGGATTCATAGGATGGAAATCTCTGGGAAAATGTCATGGATGAAGAAATGGAAGCCTTGGATAAGAATGAGGTTTGGGATCTAGTGGAGTTTCCGACTAGAAGAAAGTCCATTCGAAGAAAATAGGTATTTATAAATAATTTGAATGCAGAAGGAAAAGTGGTGAAATACAAAGCTCGGTTAGTAGAAAAAGGTTATTCCCCGGTTGATGGAATTGATTTTGGTGAGATTGTTTCTCCTATTGCCAAGTTAACATCTATAAAATTGATGTTATCTATTGTTGTTGCATTTGATTTTAAAGTAGAACAGATGGATGTGAAGACAACATTTCTACATGGGGATATGGAAGAAGAAATCTATATGAAGCAGCGAGAAGGATTTGTTGTGGAGGGAAAGAAGGAGATGGTATGCAAGCTGAAAATGTCCTTTTATAATTTAAAACAAACACTAAGGATGTGGTATCAAAAATTTGATACTTTTATGTTGGGACTTGGTTTCACAATAAGCAAAGAGGATCATTGTGTGTATTTTAAATTAATTGGTAGTCATTTGATTTATTTGGTCTTGTATGTGGATGACATGTTGTTGATAGGAAACAACAAAGAGATTATCCAGAATGTGAAAACTCAGTTGTCCTCTAAATTTGACATGAAGGGTCTCGGTGCTTCAAATTTCATTTTGGGAATGGAAATTAAAAGAGATCGAAAAAAGAGGAAAATCTGGTTAAATTAGAGAAAATATGTCGAGACAATATTGCAGAGGGTTAATATGCAGGAATGTAAACCAGTCAAGGTTCTTATTCTTGTTGGTGTAAATTTATCTGCGGATCAGTGTCCCAAGACACAAAAAAAGGACGAGTACATGTCTTGTGTTCCATATGCGAGTGCAATTGGAAGTTTGATGTATGCAATGGTCTGTACTAGACTAGACATTGCACATGTAGCAGGAGTTTTGAGCAGGTATATGTCAAAACTAGAGAAGGAGCATTTGACGACAATAAAAAGGGTTTTCAGGTATTTGCGTGGCACTGCTAGCTATGGATTGTGCTACCAAGGAAGACCAGGATTAGACAGAGTGTTGGATATATATGGCTTTGTGGATGCAGATAGGGCTGGAGATCTACAAGCAGGTATGTGTTTAACCTGTTTGGAAGAGCAATAATTTGGATGAGCAAAAGACAGGTTGTAGTGGCACTTTCAACTACATAAGATGAATACATGGTAGCCACTCATGCAAGTAAGGAAGCAGTATGGTTACAAAGATTGTGTTCAGGTATTGGGTTGGTACAGCAAGCTGTAAGGATAGATTGTGACACTCATAGTGCAATTTTTATGATGAAGAACCTGGCTTATCATTCAAAGACAAAGCATATTGATAATCAATATCACTTTGTGAGAGACATGGTTGAAGAAAATAAAGTGTTGTTGATGAAGGTGGACACTTTGAAGAATGTTGCAAATTCATTAACAAAATCTGTGAGCACTGAGAAGTTCTCTTGGTGTATAGGATCCATGGGAATTGTTTCCATGGATCATTGACTATGTAACCCATTAACCCCATGTATGCAAAGAAAAAAAAAAGTGGGAGAATATTGGGTATGTGTTATATTCTTTGCATGAGTCACATTTTTGCCTCGTTTTTCGTGTTGTCTCGATTTTCATGTCCATTTTTTGACGGTTTTTCGACACATGGTTTTTTGCCGATGGTTTTCTATTTTCGGTTAAGGAATTAGAGTTGTTGACTAATCCAGGTCATTGGGTTAGGGTTTTGGATGTCGTTGGCTCCTATATGTATATTGTATTGTAAACAATGTATCACTATGAATGAATATAGAATATGTTGGTTTTCCTAATTTGGGTTTCCAGGGGAAAAATCTCTATGTAATGTTTGCGTTTGCCATTGTATATTTCTTGTTCTTTTACTGAAAATTTGTTTGTAGTAAATATTGTACAAGGTTAAAACCTACAATTAGAACCAGACGCATGGATAGGGATCTGGGCATGAGCCTTCAATAGGGTTGGTTTAATGAATTAAATGGTATTAGAGAACTAATGGAACGAATTGGAGAAAATTCAAAAATTCAATGCATGACAAAGTCAAGTTTTTAGTGACGCTGCCCAAGTGGGGTCCTAAGTTCGTTACAGATACTAATGACTAGAGTGATATGTGGCTTACCACCTAATTGGTATGTAATCTCTATTTGAAGAGTATGGAGTGTCATTTGTTGACGATCGATTATGAGAAACTTTTATGTACAAATTTTTCTTTGGCATTAATATATTGTCTCAAGTGGTTGTGTTGGTTGGAGTCATTGAGTGTTTCCCTCTTTGAGGATTTTAACCACATAAAAAAATTGGCATATTGATATTTGATATGGTTTTGTGAACGGTTCCTTAAGGTGTTCGTCTTGTGTGGAAAAAACATGTTTTGTAAAACATAGTATTAGAGCGCCATCAAGCTCGCCAAATATCCAATTCAACATCATCATTGTAAACACATTGAGCTACACATACACTTCATCAGAAAGATCATTCAAGATCATGTTCTCAAAGTGCATTTTTTCCCTACAAATGATCAAGTTACTGACATTTTCACAAAGTCTCTTACAAAAGTGAAGTTTTCCAATCTTTAATCTATGTTAAGAGTTCAGGAAGTTGTCGTCGAGGGGGGATAGACTCTAATGTCTCCTTCATTATCATATTATGTCACCTTTGCAAATTCTTCAATCATATCCCAAGTTGTTCTTAAGGAGAGATGTTAGAATATTTAGACACTTAGGATTTAGTTAAGATGAACTTGGTTTAATGTGTATTTAGGTAAAAGTGTGTTTTTTTAGTATGACTTAGTATGCATTTGTGATTATGTGATCTGATGGTCATGATATGTTCTAAATATAAAATGATCCGATGGCTCATATTCTCCTCGATACTTACAACTATATTGATATATGGCTTAACACTCAATTGGTCCATGATCTCTATTTAAGGAGCATGGAGGGTTATTTTTTGAAAATCAATTGTGAGAAACTCTTATGTACAATTTTTTCTTTCGCATTAATATATTTCCTCAAGTGATCATGTTTGTTGGGCCCGTGGACTATTTCCCTCTTTGAGGGTTTTAACCATATAAAAGCATTGGTGTAATGATCTTTGATTTGGTTGTGTGAGTGGTTTCTTAAGGTGTTCATCTTATGTGGAAATACCATGTTTTGTCAAACATCGCATTGGCGCTTTGCACTTCTACATTGAATAGGTTCTTGACATAACTAGTGTAGACTCCATAGTTTTCATGTTCCCATTCCTGCAATACTATGTTGAAATATTCCCTCAATGAACCTCCATGTGTGAAATTCCTTAGCCATCGATCTCTAGATCATCTTCCTTTTGGTTTGTTGTGTATAGGTCACCAATATCAAGCCTTGGTCCAAACAACTCATATTTGTTGATTTAGTTTGTTTCTCCTTCAACTGTTTGCGTGCACTTTTCAAATGGAATGATTACTTTCTTCTTTGCTTCTCTAAACATTAGTGCAAGCTCACAAGAACTACCCATGCCTCTCATGGAGTAAATTCAAAGCTCTTTGAAAAACACTCAATATGCTTATCTTCGAAGTTTGAAGACCTAAAAATTAACATATGTCTTGATCCCATAACATATCATTTTAGTCGCAACTAGCACCCTGATAGGGTTTCATGTTGTGTGATTTGATGCTCAAATGACCATCAAGCTGTGTGTTAGAGGTGGTCGAATGAGAACTTATTCCTCAAAAATGGAAAAAAAATATGTTAATCTTGACAACCACTACATCAAATATATGTTTCTCCATGATAGTCACAAGGACCTACATGTGTTTTCGAATAAAGGTGCTTAACTTTCTTACTTTGAAGACACCAGTACTTGAGTTTTCAATCTCGTCAACATGGAGTAAACAACAAAGGACCTCATCAATTTTCCTTAAACGTTTCTTATCTTGTGCAAACCCCTTTCCATTAGTTGGTTAACTTTTTTATCTTTCCTTTTGATTATTGTGTGTTCCTTATATCATAGTATGATATTCAATATCTATTGAAGTATGATCTTCAATATCTATCCTCTGCAAAATGGTTTTTTTCATTCACGTATTCCAAGTTGTTTCCTATATTCTCCTCCGTTCAACAAAGTCTTAGTCATATTTATTATGTATTGGTTCTTTGTTAGAGTTGAGTTATCCATATCCATCAAGCCTAGATCAATTTGCAATAAAGACTTCCGTGTGCTCATATTCATTTGCCACTTGAATCATTTAGCACTTTTGTGTTGGTTTCCCCTTAAATTTGGAATAATTTATTGGATCGCATGTCTCTAGACCACAAAGGTAACAACAAACTTGTCTCAAAATGCTAAAATAATAATTTTCAATCATGTGTCCTCATGCTCTGCGTGCAAAGCATTTTTTTTCTTTCAACCATGGTAACCATAAAAGAGTTACCTCTAAAATCCTAAGCTCAAAAAACATTATAATCTTGGTGTGTCCCTTAGTGTTAGTCTCTTCCTTTAAAAGAGATTTGATCACCTTGGTTTCATTTCTAATTAGGGAATCATCATTGGTTCTCTCTTTGATTAGGGAATCAACATTGGTCCTTTAGGTTGAACATACAATTATGCTAAAAGTTCTTATTGATATTACATGGGTCAAAAAAGTTGAAAACATTTAACTTCTTGAAGCACGTGTCTCTTTTCTCAACATCACTTCTATGATCACATATTTCCCTCCTTTCCTTGGTTCAATTCATGTTGCTTGGCCTCATTTAACTGCTTATAAGGCCAATCTTCTTTTTTTGCTCCTTACCTTGGGAATAATTTGGGTCCATAGCATCTTCCATTTTAATGGCCATATTGAGGGCTCCTTGATATGACTTCAATGTATTCCCTTGAACTTGTGATCAGAGAGTAGACCAAAGCCTTGATATGAACCAATGCATGTGTACAGGGTCCAAAATTTGATACTTTCATTGGTCAGAAAACTTCTTCAGTAGGGAGTCACATTATTGGACTTCTTCTCCCTATATCTTTCAAGTTCCTTCAAGATTTGTGGTAGCTAAGGATTTTGTGTTGGGATACCTATATGAATCCTAGAACATCATCATCACATCATCTAAGGTTCTAAAATTTAGTTGTTGATTAGAGCTCCTTTACCACTTCAATGTGGCATGTATTAGAGTGTCTTTGAATGCTACCCATCTAGTTAAAGGGTTTTTATTTTTATTTTTCGATGGTTCAAAAGGTATTAAGGGTGAACAAATGTTCTTTCACACTACTTGTGCTATGAAAAGTAAGAAACCTTGATATCACTGGCCTATGTTTTATCTTGATCATTGCTCCACTTCTCATAGTGTGTGTGTGTGTGTTTTCTTTCGATTCTTCTAAAGATTATTGGATTTCCCAATGGTTCTATGGGGTGCTTGAGTTCCTCCTATGTGTTTTCTTGTGGAATGTCCCCCAAATGTTGGGTCTAAAAAAGACACCAACCTAAAAAACACACAACAACAATCAACACATTCCTTGATCAAGTGAATCGGTTAATAAACTTGAATGCTTTATCACTAACAAACAATCAACTATCAAAAGATATCCTTAAAACTTATATTGGTTAATTTACATGATCATACTCTTTTAAAATTTGTGATAACAACAAAACATTGAAAAGCAATAACTAAATCAACAATAAAAGTAAAAGTGATGACCTTAATGAATAGCCACAACAATAATTTAACCATATGCTACAATGATCTATCAATAACAATTAACTTCAAAGCAACACATCTAAATGATAGCACAATCGATGAAATTTATAAATAAAAACCATAACACATCATGGAACACAACATCTAAATGATAGCACAATCCATGGGATTTATAAGTAAAAACCATAACACATCATGGAACACAAAATATAAGTGGGAAAACCAAAATAACAAGAGAAAAACTATTACAAAATGAGACAAAGTACTTACTCAAAATTAAAAAAACAAAGATCAATCTCTATGCCATTGATCACTAGATGTTGAATTACCAAATCATAATATTGGTATGCAAAAATATGTAACCTAATCTCATAAAGGTTACTTCTACTTATACATCAAGAATAGTTCAACATGATCAAATTCCCAACTTTAATCATTATCTGAAGTATCTCTTCTACCAACATGTTTCATAAACCTATTTATATTTTTACATTACTCAATAAGCATAAGCATGGTCATTAAATAAAAAAGATAGTGTGTTCACACTTAATACATTGCATCTTGAAATTTGTGTTTGATAACATAAATTCTTCTAAGTGCATAAGGTTTGAATACTAATTTTTGCTAGTTTTTCTTTCTTTCATAAACTGTATTTATAATTTTTGTTTTCTTGTTTTTTATCCATAACATGATAACATGATAGTTTATCTTTTTAAAATGACTAACACATTGGTGTATAATTGGAATATTCTTTTTTAATTCATTAATAATATTTTTTTAATAGAATATATTGTATTCTTATGATGGTTCACCACATGTTATAAACTTACTTAATTTATGATCACAAAGGACCGTAGACACACTTAAACATTGTAAGAATCATTTGATATTATTACTACGAAATACACTTCCAACCACGGCATTCACCCAAAAACATGCCCTAGATAAATGTATATGTCAATCGTTGTGTTGTAGCTTTACACCTAAATCACAATGCCTTGAACTAAATTTTATCAACATTTTTTCTACGATGCCCTAGATAAGATGTGTATGCTTATTATTATGTGTTGTAGCTTTACACCCAAATCACAATGTCTTCAATAATTGGTTTTTATCAACATATTTTTTAAGCATCTTGTGAAATTACTTAATTAAATTGAATGCACCTAGTTTATGTGAGAAGTGGCAAATATGGAGATGTAAAAACCTACACAAAAGACATATAGAGTTTTAACCACCACAATCTCTATCAATGCACAATAATAGCAGTTGATGATATGGTGTTCTTGATATGGTGCAACTAACTTTTATTCATAAGTACAAATTCATGGTAAACTCTAGTACCACCTGTCAAAATACAAAATATATCAAGATAAAAATATCATTGGAATTATGAAATACATAAATAAATTATATATGATGAATACATGTTGATAGTTTGTATTTGTTAAAAGGTGAAGTTATGATTAATTGGTGATTGATTATATATGACAATCAACCTTGTACCAAACGCGCATAGTAGTAATCTACAACCAATGCACGGAGACCAACACCAACAATAACTTGTAAATTGTGCGCATCGAGCCACATTAATGGATATCCCCATAGCACCAAAGCAATGTGGCCATCACATTCACATTCGTAACTACAAGTAAACCCTTTTCATTCCCATGGTTTTCTTTATCTATTGATTATACTTGTACTAAGATGGATTTCAAGCCTATTTGAAGCTCTATTAGCCTTTTGTTTAGTTAGACATGGACATACACCTCTTTGATTATACTTTTCCTAAGATGGGTTTCAACCCTATTTGAAGCTCTATTAACATTTTGTTTAGTTAGACATTGGCATACACCTCTCCTCGCATGTCTTACCACTATAATTTTGTTTTATAAATAATGGAATATTAGTTATTCCCCTCTATGCAACTTACACAAATCTATGTTTGGACTTGATACAATATATATACCCTTGTTACCTTGATCTCAAGATTTCTCATGTGGTTGCCCCCAAGATTTACATGAGATTAGCATTAACCTCCTTCTAATCAACCCTTGCTAGTTGATACTCCATAACAACAAAACCAATAATAAAGAAACTATTGATTTTTCAAAGCATTAGGTTAAGCATGAAGTTCATTCCATTTTATCAATTAACCATAACCATAAATGTTGCAGCAACCAAGATCACATGAAGAAACACCATGTACAAGAACACAAGACATATCCTAGGAAACCCTTCTCAAACAAGGGAGAAAAACTCAGCCAAATCCTTTGTTATAATCTTCAAGAGAAAGACCTTTACCACCAAGAATATCCTAGCACACAAGAGGGTGCACAAAACCCTATAACTCTAGCACCCAAGAGAGGTGCACAACTTTGACCAAGAAGTGTACTCGCTGAAATTTCCAAAACTCACAAGTGTGTGTGTGTGTGTGTGTGTGTGTGTCTACAAATGAAAGATTTCATCTTACTTATATTAGACTTGTCTTGTCAACTAAAGTGTCTATTGGCACAATAGGGCCGACCTCACTTAGACATATTTATTTATTTATTATTATAATAATTACTATTAATATTAATATTAATTATCTTTTACAACTTATCTTTAGACACAATAAGATAGGGCCGACCTGTACCTTTTACACAATAATTAGGGTTACAGGTAGGTCTGACTCTCGAACAACATGTACCAAAGGATCTGATACAGCCACTAGTGTTCATCCACTAGGGGCACATCCATAGGGATGTCATGGACCTGTTTCACTGCATCACACAAATGAACCAGGTCTTCACACGTGCATGTGCTCGTCCACAAGCATGTCTGTGCACAGATCCACTGCCACCAACAGGGGGATCATCTGGAGTCTTCTCATCAACTTTGTTGCTACTCAGAGGAGGCCATCACATCATCTCCATTTCTACTAACATGATGATATGCCCAACACTTTTTAGGGATTTCCCACGTTCACCTTTGCTCAGCCACGGGCACGTCCTAACTCAACAAATCGCTCTTACATCAGATAATCATCTAGAGTTCTTCTCTGTCACGTCATGGAGGAGACCATATACATTCCTAGCCCCCATCCCAGGATGGAACCACAAACCCTTTATTAGGGGCTTTCTCTCAAGTTTGTACGCTAAGAGTAAGACTTCACATGTCTGCTATATTCCACATCTCACAGGTTTGTAAGCTAGAGAATGTCTCATATCGCTGCATTCATCAACAAAAACATAGTATTTTAATAGCAAACTATAATCTTTTTTTAAAACAATAGAATATTAGTTATTTCCCTCTATGCAACTTAGACAAATCTATGTTTGGACTTGATACAATATCTATACACTTGTTACCTTGATTTCAAGCTTTCTCATATAGTTGCCCCCAAAATTTACATGAGATTAGCATTAACCTCCTTCCAATCAACCCTTGCTAGTTGATACTCCATACCAACAAAACCAATAATAAAAAAACATAGTGTTTTAATAGCAAACATCATCACTTGGTTTGGATTTCACGTCATTAATATAGTCAAAAGCAATGATGAAATAAATGTTAAAGAAGGATATTTACATGCAACATATCACATAAATGTGTTTAATTTTAAAAGATGGCAATGACAAGTAACATGAGATGTAGATGATCGGTTCAATATTAAACTAACACTCAATTTTAGTTTTTTGGCATGCTTGTTTATTTATTCACTTAAACCTAGAAACATACTTTTAAAATGAGTTTTTTTTAAGTAAACAAGATTGGAGAACATTAATCTTAAAAATAATAATGACAAAATTAAATTATCTAAATTCTTCTTCATTTAAAAAAAACAATTAAAGCTATAGTGTCTTTAAAGGTGATTATATCGGAATTTAAGAGTTTTTAAAAAGACAACAGGTAACCGGAGATGTAGATGATCAGTTCAATATTAAACTATAAACACCTTTAATTTATAAACATGTAAAATAATAATGACAAAATTAAATTATCTAAATTCTTCTTTATTTAAAAAAAAAAACAATTAAAGTTATGGTGTCTTTAGAGGTGATTATATGGAAATTCAAGAGTTTATAAAAAAAATTACACCTCTTGAATAGAAGCTTACAATTTTTTTAACAAATTGCATTGTGATAGTAATTGTCCTATTACTAATAATAATGTTACTTGCCTTTTAAATTCTTATTAATCTATAAGAGTATATACTTGTGGCTTTTGGTTTTTTCACTAATAATAATGTTATCGACTTTTTGAATTCTTATTAATATATAAGAGTATACACTTGTGGATTTTGGTTTTTCCATTAGGTATCTAAGAAGTGTACTTAATTTCATTGTTATTTATGACAGATTCATGCATGCTTCACCCAATCTCTATCATTTTCTACAATATTGTTGGAAAGTAAAGACAAAAGTAGGCATGGCTAAAATAACACATTTAAAGTTTCACCCTGTAAAAAATAGAGTCAAGTTTAAATCCCTTGCCCATTTTAATAGTTGTAGATTAATAGGTTCATATATATGTAAAACTTATCAGATAATTATATACTTCAATAAATATATATACTCTAGATGTAAGATCAAACTCAACATAACAGTATAACTTCGTACTCCAATGTTAATTACAACCACACCCCACTTATATTAACCTACCTAATAAATATATATACTCTAGATGTAAGATCAAACTCAACATAACAGTATAACTTTGTACTCCAATGTTATTACAACCATACCCCACTTATATTAACCTACCTAGCTCTGATATATATAGTATTAAATCCTATAATAAAACCCTTAATAACGTATTAGTACTTCCATAATTGACCCTTACTATAATTTTGTATATCATACTATATTATTGCAAGACAAATAAATATGTAAGATCACACTCAACTTAACAGTTATAACTTAAGATACCCCACTTTTATTAACCTACCTAGCTCTCTCTCTCTCATTCATTCATTCATTCATTCATTCATTCATTCATTCATTCATATATATATATATATATATATATATATATAAAATAGTACGTCCGTATTCCATAATTGACCCTTATTATAATTGTGTATCTCATACTATATTATTGCAAGTTATGTGCAACCCTTGACATTACTATTATATGATTTTAGTTTTGTTAGTGCATGATATATAATAGGTCTTACTGCTCTTGATTTGCTTTTACTATTAAGCATCACTTAAATTAGCATTGCATAAAAGACTTTGAATAGCATTGACATTTTCCATTTATTCCTTTTTTTATATGAATAACTATATGAATAACTGCACTTTCTCTTTGTTTGTAGGGATTATGTATCTAACTGTGCATTACAGTAATGGATAACTGTTTTTTCTCTTTGTTCGCAGAGATTATGAATCCAACTCTGCATTACAGAAGCCCATTTTTATGCAGAGTATTAAACCTTGGTGAACTCATATACATACTCAGGGCTCTACCCTTCCCACAGTTTGAACCTAGGTCATAATAGTGGAAATGCACCATCTGAACCACAGCCCACAAAAATAACCACCTAAATTCCCTATGAATCGTCTCTTTTCGTCCGCACCACTCTCAAACTTTTAAGATGCCAGGAACACAACCATTGTAGTGTTCACAATCTGTTATTATCTCTTCACCTTTTGAACTTGTTTATGATATTTATTGACCCTTTCCAACATCTTTGCTCAAAAATGCTTATTCCATTGAGAGAAGCAAGGCTCACTAGGTACATTTTTTATAAGGTGTTATAATGTCTATGGCCATAGCTTTATGCAAATGCTAATTCAGTTGCAAAGCCCACTGATCGGATCAGCATTTGTATCCCTGTAGAGAAGAAGAATTTTCATCCCAAGTCATGGTTTGTCACTTCAACCATGGGTATTCAACCATCCTTCATAACTCGCTTTCATCCTCCCATTGATCGACTTACAGAGAGATTGAATGGGACATTTAAGAATATGTTAGCCATGAGTGCCAATCCCTGAAATTTGTATTCGGTGGCCTTCCCTATGTTTTCACTAATTATAATCTTGCTGTGTTTGGTTACATTCCTGTCCTGCGACATATTGTTGGCCGTGCTGCCAAGGATACCTGGTAATGCTATACTCATGCATGAGCAGTGTTACAACAAAAGTTGTGTACAGAAATAACTTGGCAAGGGTCCAAAAATTAAAAATCGGCAAAAAAAACCACCCTACAATGAAAAGACGATTTTGAGACTCACCAATCAATCAGCATTTCTTATGACACTGTTATATTCATCTAGTTCTGTTCTTCAATGATATGGTTGCCTTTACTTTGCAACTCTACAGTGGTACAAAATAAACAAAAAAGTTGCTTTGACAGTTCTCATTAGTTTCATGACTTTATTCAGGGGCAAATTTAGTGCTCGTCTATCTTCCTCTATGGAAAAAAAGGCTCTCAAAGAGCTTGCTTCCCTCGTGGTTGATGGTTAGGACCATACATGGTTCTCCAAAGTATCACCAATTCTGCTTTAACAGTTGCAGAAGTTGGCTAATTGGATGTTGCGTTCTGCCTTTATCTCTGGAATGGAGGCTGATTATAAACCCTTACTGCACCTTCTCCAAGGAGACTGGTATTGGGAGGTTTGACAACGGAGGTAAAAGCGTAAATGCCTACATTACTGGATGGAGCAAGTCTTGTTCACTCCTTGTATTTATATCTCTGTAGTCACAGCTTGCCTGATATCTATCATGCTAAGGAATAAAGTTCAGGCCTTCTTCCATGGTGCTCCTCTCCAACATAGATTTGTCTGTTGTCCAAGCAAATAGAGGTGCATCCATTGAGCACTTGTACTAGCAGGTCAAAAACTGGTTTGGAGAATTTCCCATGGAGACAAGCGACATTACACCCACGGTCTTGGCAGCTGATGCATTTCCCACAAGCCATGGTATAACCAGGGCACCTAATAAGTGCAGGGTGGGCATTTCAGCTCTGTGTATCATCAACTAAAAATCAATCACGGTGGAAGTTAGGTGTTTGGAAGATGCAGATCCAGCTATGTAATAAATTAATAATAGTATGTCATTGCACCTCTGCAGGTAGACCAATTGGTCTTGCCTGAATGACAGCCAGCCCAGGTCCACGGTTTGAATAGCCAGGGGGTCCATAGTGAGCATGCCACTCGGTTATTCACGGGTATGGTGGAAAGGACTGACCTATCCCTAGGGTGTGGGGAACCTCGCTGTTGTATCATCAACTAAAAATCAATCACGGTGGAAGTTAGGTGTTTGAAAGATGCAGGTCCAGATATGTAATAAATTAATAATAGTATGTCATTGCTCCTCTGCAGGTAGACCAATTGGTCTTGCCTGAATGACAGCCAGCCCAGGTCCACGGTTTGAATAGCCAGGGGTCCATAGTGAGCATGCCACTTGGTTATTCCCGGGTATGCTGGAAAGGACTGACCTATCCCTAGGGTGTGGGGAACCTCGCTGTTGATGGAAAAATAAGGAACATTAGCATGCCATTATTCTTACCTGCACTAGAAACAGTAGAGAGAGAAAAAAGAACAGCTAACCACTGGGTTCCTTGCCAATGTCAATATACTGAGGCAGCCTCATGGTCTTTGATGCCGAGTCCTGTCTGTTAGGCTGAATTCTTAAAACTGTGACAATAGTTCAAGAAAGTCGCAACTATGTCAGCAATGATGTCCTACTTCCCAAAATCTGTTCCACGGTAGCAATGGTGTAAATATCAACTTACTGAAGTTGCAACTAAAAGCTACAAGATTAGACAAGAAATTAGCTTGCAGCAGAAAAAGCCATGTGAGCTTTCTGGACTTCTGTAGGTGAATTACAAAATTACAGGAAAGTTTGAAAGATGCATCGCCATACATAAATTTTAGATGACTGCTCTGTTATAAGCAGATTTTCAAGCCAGATAGGCACATTAGATTAACCGCATCAACAGCCCAAAAAACTGCTCATAACATAGAAGTCATGATCAACTTAACTATAATGACAAACCACGTAATACATTAAGAACTTCAGAAAAATGAGGTCTCTGAAGAGGATAGCTGCTCCAGCATCTCTGCATCAAAGACTTCAGAAGAGGAGGGCAATCTGAAGGGATATCTGGCCGCAGTCCACATGCTGCAATGCCTACAGCAGCCTGTACAGGTGAGTAGCCTGCATAAGGAGCTTGGCAAGTAAGCATTTCCCAAAGAATCATTCCAAAGCTGTAGACATTGCTCATAGGTGTTTCCGATACAGTCTCAGGATCTGCTGCAATGACCTGTTTGATAAATCCATGTAGAGAAGTCAGAGGTAAAACACAGTTATCAGCTATGTGTAACAGATCTATTATTGATGTAATGAACCACCATATGAAGAGTGTTGTTGTTTCCACCAACAGGTAAAAGTCACTGATTTGCATAATAAAGCTAAAGAAATGCTGTAAAAACATCAATAAGACAAAATCCAGACAAGCTTCAAAACTAACAGCAATGGACCAAGCATTCTGACTACAACACACAGTCCAAATCACCTGAACGTGACTACTTGTTCTTGGTTAACACAGWAACAAACCACCTGAGCATTAYAGTAGCAAAAGACTTTTGGAAAGCACAGAAGAAAGCTAAGAATCCACATCMCCAATCTGGAGTGTGGCAGGACAGTGAAAAAAATCCAAGATAATCRAATAGTGAATCTTTGATGTCAATACCACTAGCAATATACAACCCTTCCAAAGAATACCCAAAAGAAAAATGGAACACAGCAGCAAGATCACTATACTAGTATGTCTGTCATCAACCAAAACCTTGTAGAAAGGGAAGGAACTAAAGAATGTAAAATCTGTAAAATATATAGACAATGAAGAAGAACAAGCCAGAGATTCAAAGAAATAGCTGTATACTTATAAGCCTATCACCTTCCAATGTCATCGGAATAGAGCTTAAGAAACTAGAAAGTGAGAAAGAACAAGAGCAGAAAATTTTCAGATAGCCAGTACCCTTGAATAAATACCAAAGGATCAATTGACAAACCTCAGGTGCAAGCCATTTGTATCCGCCTGTCTCATATTCAAGAACCTCTCCCAAGATCTGACAAGGGCGAACCAGTCCAATATCTGCAATAGCTGCATTCCCTTGCTTGTCAAGCAATATACTCATTGTATTCAGATCTCTGTGAACAATCCCATGGTCAATCAAGAAGAAAATCCCTTCGGCTGTATCAATGGCAATGCGAAGCACATCTCTTAGTGGAAGCTTCTTGCTCCTTTGAATCAGTTCATGAAGAGATCCCCCTTCCATGAACTTTGTAATAGTGCACATTCCATGTGTGTCATCTACACAAATTCCATAGAAAGGGAGAATGTTTCTGTGCCCACAAGTCATGAGCTCCAAGATATCTCTTCTGAACTCTACTTCGTAAGAGCTACCTTTCTCACATCCTCTCAGCTTTCTCAGAGCAACCTTTTTACCTTTGTATGTACCTTTGAAGAGTGTTGAAGTCGTTTGCTCCAAGAATTCAACCTCTTCAAGATTAGCTAGCCATTTATCTAGCTCTTCTTTGCCAGAAGAAATTGTCTGCCATTCATCTACTTCAACTTGGAAAGAAGAACCCAGATGAGGCATTTCAACTAATCTGTGAAGAGGTCGCTGCTCTGGGCAGTCCCAGCTGAACTCAAATTCTTTCGAGGGTGAATCCTCTGTTGTTTCCCCTCCCTGTTTTCGCGTGTTTCCATCATCAACTGCTGCACTTGTTGAAGCCTGACCAAGGGAATCTCGCCCTTCACACCCACAAAGCCCAAATGTGAGCTTCATTATTTTAGGTTTCTTAACTGCTGATTTAATGGCACTTTCAATCTTTGTTTTGGAGCACTTATTTTGACTGCATTGAATGGTTATGATCCCCAATGTGAAGCTTTTTTTCTCAAAGAGCTGTATTTCCTTGAAGGAGATGCCAGCATTTTCAAGTGCACAGTTCACAGTGGGCCAGGAAATAATGGAATTGCAAGCAAATGTGATCTTGAAGAGGCCAAGTTCATCATCAGAGGATGCAGAGTTAGACTTGGGGGATTCAGATGCATCAGTGGGTGGATCTTTAGTACTGCTCACTTCCTGTATTAGAACTGCAGGATGGTCTTCTGTTGCTTGCTCTATCAAACGAATGTGAAGAAAAACTTCCTTCATATCAAATTCAGCTTGAGCATAGCTGCCACATCCAAAGCCCGAAATCCAATTAGATTGTAATAAAACACAATCCATTTATTGAGATAAAAGAAGAAAGCAAATGCAGATGTTAAAAAACAAGGCCCAAAACCTTTTCCAGAAGCTAAAAATTTCTAACAATTGCAGATTTGCCTAAAAAGTATAGTAAAGAGGGCATTTGAAATTTAAGAAAGAAGGACCAAAAAGGGAATTTGCATAAAATATACCAACAAAAAATTGAAAACTCGGAGATCAACTTGAATTTGCATAGAAAATATAAACAAAAAATTAAAGACTCTGAGATTAACTTTAAAATCATAAAACAAGGTGCTTTAAAGGTCAAAGCACAAGCAAGAATTGCAGATTTACATAGAAACGAACACCAATTGAAAATCCACCAAACACTAATCCATAAGCACATCCAACATTTTTTTGTTTGAAGTGATTTGAGGAACACACCCCAAGAGGCTGAAACGCGTAGAGTGGACTTCCTTTGGCTTAGGTCCCAGGTCGGAGGGTCAACTATTCTGCCAAAATTGCAGGTGACATGCACCCGGCCTCATCCCTTTGAAACTCATTCCATTTGGGTGAGACGGAGCACAGCAAGAATAGAACTCTGATGAATGGCTTAATACTCCGTCGACCTCAGTGGTGCTCATTGACAAGCTCAAACAACATTAAGGGAAAAAGACTCTACATATTAATATTTTGAAAACACTGCCATTGCAGATCTTCAATTTTTGGTGTAATCTCATCGATGTATTCAATTTGCATAGTACAGATCTCTAAGTGATCTTGTTTGCAATATGAATCTGCAATTTGCTTCGACGAGGGGTGCAGCATCGAGGTATTCAATTTGCATAGTACAGATCTCTAGGTGATCTTGTTTGCAATATGAATCTGTAATTTGCTTCGACGAGGGGTGCAGCATTGCAGTTTAAACAAAAGCACTACAAGTGTTGCATATGCAAAAACTGGAGATTCGTACAGAAGAGAACAAGAACACCAATTGAAAAAGATCTGGATAAGATGACACCAAATATTGAACATCTGCAACATTATAAATCAGAGTTTGCAAAAGCACTACATCTCTTCACATATGTCATCAGGGTGCTTTTACAATTTATCCCTATAGGAGAGGAAGGTGATTTATAGAGTGCCGCAGATCACCGGGATCACCATGAACGAAGTTGAAAGAGGATGAACTGCAATGATTGAAATTTGTAACCTCCCAATCCACAGATAAGCACTTTGTTATGTTTTCGACCTGAGCCTTGCCAGCTTAAAATCAAAATTAAAAAAAAAAAATCACAGAAATCATAGAAGACCAGAGAACCCACCTGAGAGGCATTGAATCAAAATGCTTTCTAACATTGCTGATGAGCTTCTCTGGAAGTTGGCTCCCGGGGTACAGCTGAGTCAAATTCTTGAGCACACTTCCCCAAACCACCTTCCTGCATTCGTTTCTGGATCCATCTCTGGATATGGTGTCGAGATTCAATGTATTCTTCAGTGTATTAATAGCCCCTGCAACATTTTTTCCCAGTTTCTGCCATTTCCTCTGCACAGCATCCTTAACCCCACTGTTATTGCCGTTGCTGTTGTTATCAAATTTCTGGTTTTTCGAAGAACCCAGTACACTATTATCTCCTGCACCAATATCTGATCTCTCCCCATTCCTCACCAACACTTGCTCCACCATGTCCTCATCTATGCTTGGCCTGCTGCTCCAGCATTCCAATGCTGCCGCCATTGAAGAATCCTTATCCAGATCTATTCCAAAACTGTTATTATGCTGTACAAGTATTACTACTATAACTGCATTCTGCAGAGACCCAAATGTTCGATGAATCAAAACCAGTTAGAAAGTTTGTCCATCAATGGGATCTGAAGAGGCCAGGCTGCTTGATGGGTATTGAGGATGCATGTCTAAAAACTTGAAGGGCGTTGAAGAATCAAGCTCCAGATTTCTGAAACCCCATAACTGCAACTTGCCACATAAACAAAAACCTCAAAACATACAAGGGCTTGAGTTCTGTGAGATTGTCATGACTTGGGGATGTAAATAAGTAATTGCAGATCATTGCATATACTAATCAGTTGTTCACACAGCTGCTATATTTACACTGTATGAAGCATAGAAAAATGAAGACGAATCATATGGGTTTCACTGCTAAATCTGTCAAGATGTGTGCGAGAGATAGGAATCTGCGAATCTCCATTCAGACTCAATCATGCTGCAGGGATTAAAGCGTGGAAGGGGATGGTTAAGGGGGATGAATGCATGTGGGCGCGTGTGAACATGGGTAAAAATTTGTGTGGAGTGTCCTTGAAGCTGTACAGGGGAGCACCTCTATCTACATCATTGTTGCTGCGCCCCAGTGTTCATTGATTCCGCTCGTGTGAAGGAAACATGGTTACTTGGGTGCATTTACATCACTAGAAGACCATAACAGAAGGGGGTGCAGAAACCCATTATATATATATATAAACCTGAGTGATTATATATATAAAAACCTGAGTGCAAGTTTTTGGGTATTGGTGTTGTTGGGAGCCTTGTCTTTTGCATATGATCTATCTATCCATTTTAATCTTTCATGGATTCTGTCTTGTTTCCTCTTTTGGGATCTGTGACTATCATTAATCTCATCTTACACATTACATTGGTCTTATGTTTTCCCTCTTGTGCCTATTTGATCACATTTTTGGATAGCCCTTTGCCCAAGCAACAGTAAAGATTATCCTTATTATAAATCTTCCATTGATGTGGCAATTGAAAAAGAAAACTCAAAGAGGGCAAGCCAAATACAATCGAATGGAGGGATGAAGAAAGAGACAAAAATTGAATGGGCTTTGACGAGGAAATGTAGGAGGAGATGCTTTATACATGGGAATGGAAGTTCAACTTCATAACTTCCTTGAGTTCGTACTGGATTGTTTCGAGGAGTTTGGGAGTTTGGTTTCGGTCGCCATCGTCGTACATTGTGATGTTGTTATTTGTTAAATATATTGATTATTAAGCTTTCACATTCTCATGGTGGTATGAGACGTCCATATCAATTATTGATTATTAAGCTTTCACATTCTCATGGTGGTATGAGACGTCCATATCAATTACATTACTTTGAGAGGTCGTTCTCCATTACAAAGCATGAGGATGGTAGGGTTGCACATTATGGAAGTTGAATTTCTAGTTTGAGTTGAGGTGGCACTTTCCAGAGTGTGGATTATTTATTAGAGTTTGAAAGTGGGGTTTTTTATTAACAATGGTTTTGATTTTGTTTTTAAGTTAACATAGTTGAAGTGTAAATATAAGTGATTTAATGTTTATTAAGTACTTGTGAAGTTTAAATATAAGTGATTTAATGTTTATTAAATACTTGTAATTTAAGTAATTTAATGTTTATTAAGAATTTATAATGTAAGTAATTTTATGTTTATTAGGAACTTTTTTTCCACTCAAAATTTCACATTATATTCATAATAATATAATTTGTTTACAAAACAGTTGGTACAACAAGAGCAAAGACAACTCTTTTATGGGCAGACCCATATAAAGGAGATGCTCTTACAACAAAGCAAAGTCCAAAACCTTTCAAACATGTTCTCTTTGACAAAGCTACCGAGAGACTATTATTAAGGTAAAGACAAAAAACTCCCTAACAAAGAGGGAAATGAAGCAACTGCAAGCCCAAAAAAATATATGTGATCCGAAGAGGACTCACTGATGATCAATACATATTTAAGAAAAGTGTGAGGCCCTCATGGCCTCCTTCCCATTCACTGTAAACAATTCTCCTTGGGCAGATATAAAGAGCCTTTTTTTATAACAGCCAACTTCTTTGTTCTCTTCCCTATATATGTGTAAAGGAGATAGATCTGAATAGTGGGAGGAGTTCAGAAATTATATCCTTCCAGCTATCTAATGTTGCCACCTTTAGCGATCCTTTCTGATTGAGCCAGTCAATGACTATCTTTGAATCCCCCGTAATATGTAAGTTATTAGGAACTTGCATTTTTGTAGATTGTGAGGATAAATATTGTTAAGCATAATGTTCAATTCAACAATATTTATGTAAGGGTTAATTCACATATCAAAATATTAAATAGAGGTTGGTGTTATGAAGGTAATGTCACTTGGAATAATACCAATAGAGCAGCACTTGGAATTTCCTGCTTCATTGGCGTGGTGGTGTGATTATTAACCTGCAATTTGCTCTATTGACATGGTATTCAACTTTTGCACAAATATTGTCACATTGGCAATTGCGCTTGGCGATATTTATCCTTGTCTCATTCTCACAATGCTCAATGATATTTATCCTCGTCCCATTTTTACAATGGCTTTGGTCATTTACATCAACCATTGTAGGAGGTCTCCACTCCCTTGTTCATTTGTAAGGATTTAGAATGGGAATTATATGCTCTGCACACTCGAATTGCTTGTCATTTATGTGTAGGAATATGCCCTTTGTGTATGTTTTGGTAAAGGGAAATTGCATAGTCTAACGTTCTACGAATTGGTTCTTTTCTAGCCTTTCAAAATAACGAGAAGGAAAATCAACATTTTTTTGTCTAAAATCCAACAAGAATCATTAATGGAATTGCAGATATCAAATGCTATCATTGTACAATCCAATTGCAACAGGGGTATTTGAGAGTGCTAAATCCATTTTTACCTTAAAAGTAGCAATTTTATCAATCCAAAATTGCAATTTTGGCAAAAATTGCCTAGTAGGATTCTAGTTATGACAAATAGGAAAAGCTTAAAAACATAGAATGTTTCACCTTCTTCAAGGGAAATTACTTGCCACAAACTCGTCTTGATGTGTGCATTTGTGTTCTTTTAGTTCATGCTAAGTTTTGTTTTGCCTTCCATGTGTCGGAATAGTACTGCAAACAAACTTTAATGTTGATTGTGACTTGTATGTGTTTCACATCATGTTTAACCCTCCACATGTGACTATTGCTTGACCTTCAATGCATTATTGATCCAAACTCCAACATCAAATCTACATGGCGACAATGAAGCATATAAATCAGTGGATGATTCGATGCACACTTCAACAACATTTTATTTATGCAACAGTTAACTCACCACAATTGTGTATTGTTGGGTGTGAACACACCCCAAATTTGTAATTAATGTCCATTTTTATTAGGCAAGACATTGTACTTAATGACTCCTAGATGGCATAATCAAACAATATGACCAAAGCGGTGTTTGATCAAGATTGGATACAACAATCAACCCTCGATATAAAAAGAGATAGCTAGGAAAGGAATATGTTACACAATATCACATTGATTATTCGTGATCTACACTCTGTAATTTAATTAAGATGAATAAGTTGTTCTTCTCTTCAACATTGGGTTTTCCTCCCATTATTAGGTTGTTTCTCACTATAAACTGTATGTCTTCATGGGTGATTATTGTGTATATAGTCATTGATGTTGTCACGAAGAAGTTTTTATGATGATTTGCTTGATTGTTATTGTGTAATTCAATTTTCTCTATTGTGAACAAATATAATGAATAATTAATATCAATTATTCTCCATAGTCAATTTTCTATATTCATGAGTTTTACTTTAGATAAGTCTCTTATGAACCATTCGGTCAAAGGAGGGTACTCATTATTTAATTATATGCACATTGGTCTATTTGGAGCCCAAAACGTGCCAACAAATTAGGTGATCAAAGTTGCCAATGTCAATTTGGGTTTCTTCCTAATGATCAAATTGGACTAAGTCAATGCAAGCCATAATTGACCTAATTCTTGGGATAAAGAGGGTAATTGTCGTGATTCATTATGTATTGAGTCATTCATTTTGGACATTCTCCATTAATGCAGTTGATCCTCCCGAGTCTCATTATATAGATCTCGACATCTGTGAATAATTAGCTAAATAACTCTTTAGATTGGACTCTTTGTAGATCAAATTCGTATAGTCATTTTCGCCCACTTGAATCACATTGTTATCTCACAACACTTCATCTTACTAATTTTTAGCTCACTCTTTATACTAACTATAGATTTTTCATTAAAGCAATGTTTAATGTCTTAGGTTTACACTTAGTGGTTTGATTCTATGTTGTTTTATGATTTATTGTTGAATTATTATGTGTTAATGTTTACACTTAGTGGTTTGATTCTATGTTGTTTTATGATTTATTATTGAATTATTATGTGTTAATGTTTACACTTAATATTTAACTTCATAAGTGCACCTTGTTTGATTCATAATCTAACTTCTCAAGTGTACTCTTAAATCATTTATTAAATCATAATTCCATTAATGAACTATTATTTAGAGGAATCAATGTCCTATTAAACCATAATTAATTACTTGTTATATTATTTGTATCATGATTAACCTAATACTAAATTAATTCAATGTAACTTAAAATTCACACAAATCAACAAATTCTCATAAACTTAAAATCAATGTATTACTTAAAAACAATTTTACATGTAATCATATCACATCTTTTATATATATATATATATATATATATATATATATATATATTAACCTAACATATATATTCTCATATATATAAATTACATATATATAAATTGATTAACATAACATATATATTAATTTACATATATATAACTTTCTTAACATAACATATATATTAATTGTTCTATATAAGAATTGCTTAACATAAACTATGTATGAATTGTTGAGACCATATATATGTTCCTTTTTTATTAAGACTCTAGAGACAAACTAATAAGCTTTTGCTAATCACTCCCCTGAAAACAATGATGAGAGAGTGTCATTAAATCATTGACATTGTTAAAAAAATCCAATTAACATTAACATTATTATTTTATTATTAACAATTTTAGTATAAATTTTACTTATTTTTATTTAAAAAAATTATTAATTGTTGAGACCATATATATATATATGTTACTTTTTTTTTAAGACTCTAGAGACAAACTAATAAGCTTTTGCTAATCACTCCCTTGAAAACAATGATGAAAGAGTGTCATTAAATCATTGTCATTGTTAAAAAAATCCAATTAACATTAACATTATTATTTTATTATTAGCAATTTTAGTATAAATTTTACTTATTTTTATTTAAAAAAATTATTATAAGTAAAATATGAATTAATAAATTAAAAAGATAAAAAATTATAAATAATAGATACAAACCAAGTAATCAACACAAACCTTCCAACCCATTATAATAAAATAAATATTTAATAAATATAAAATTACATTTAAATATCAATATATTTTTATAAGTTTAAATAAAAATCAATTATATTTTAATTTTAAGAGCTTGAAATATAATAATATTTTTATAATAATAATTTAATTTTAAGGGATTTTTTATTAATAGACAAAAACTGATATTAGAGAAAAGACATAAAATTGATTAAATGATGTTTTTAAGATTTTTTAATTTTAAATTAAGTTTTTAAAATGAATTCTTTAATAACAAAAAATAGAAAAAATATATTATATGAATAGAAAATTAATTATATAGAAAAATATGGATATAAAAATTAATAGAAAATTATGTTAATATATTATTAATGATTATGAAAAAATTATGAGGATCTTAAAAATGATTCATATTGATGACGAAGAACACACATATATAATCTATTCATATATTTATAATGTAAAAAATAGTATTACAGCCATAATTGTTAGAGCTCTACCAAAAAGGAAACCAGGGCTCTGATATTTTTACTTATCAAAATTTTAATGCCATAGGTAGTCCAAACATCATCCAATTGTCTCAAAGGAGGAATGAAAACTAGATAAATAGAAATACAATGTCTCATTGGTAATAGAAAAACCATAAAAAGATAAGTTTTGACTAGGATTGGGGTGGGCTGGAGGGTCCTGCAGCACTTGGAGGTCCATGCTTCTTCTCCTCATCCACACGCTCGTCTTCGTCAATGGTGATTTGATTTTCACTTGTGTCCTGAAAGGCTAAGGTTCCTGTAACATCGATCAGTTCATCATTATTATCAGGGTCCCAATCTTGTACCTTGAAATTGATACCAAAGACCACTTGAAACAACACTGTAAACTTGGCTTCAAGCCTTTTGATTATGTCCAAGGTCCCCATTTGCATGTCCTCTTTGTCATCCATTGACAAAGACACCAACGTTTTAGCGAGCTAATGGAACTCCATTGCTCTAAAGACTTTGGTGTCTCAAGATCTAGTAAACCATGTGTCTTCAAATCAATCTTGGAATTCTTTTTATATTATTTGCTTCAAGGCCTCCTTACTTTTGATTTTCCCTCTGCCAACCAAATTGTCCATTCATTTTTTTGTTCTCAGTGGAATGTGCTTGTCATAAATTAGGTTAGCCTGCTAGGCAACTCTCTCATCCCCATACCTTAGGTTGTTCGTGAGGCCCTCCTTTGGACCAGACATTTTTGTGATCTCCTATGCTTAGATCCTTTCTTACTTGACTCTAGTAAATCCCATGCATTTTCCTCGACAATTGTAAGAAGCACATTCAGGGAGGAGGGACTATCAAGAGCACCAACAGCCCTACCACCCCGCCACCCGAGCACCCAATCCCCGTAAATCTAAAAGGGAAGGCCCACCACCAGGGGGGTCAAAAGGGTCCACAGGCTTCTGTTCGCACTAAAAACCAATAGGATGAGGACATCTCTATGCCAAAAACAACCAAAGAAGCTACCACTACCACACAATGACTGCCCTTAAGAATGTAATCCCACTAACCTGACATCGAATTTCCCACCCCCAGGACTAAATCCTTCGAACATAAATAGTCTAAGACAGAGCTCGATGCCCAATTCACAAACTAGAGAACAACTACACCTAAAAACAAAGTCATGGGAACCATAAGTACCTCAAGATCCTCAAAGGTCGAGGCTGAGTAGTCTCATTCTAAGAATGTTATGTGGAAACCCCTTTCCAGCCAACTCTACACACCTTTTCAACGCATGAACAGAGTTTCCCCTTCTAACTTAGGTTGTCCACCTCAATCAAACAAAAAATCCCTCCATCTCAACACCTTGACACTCTTTCCCACAAGAAAAGGACCCAAGAGAAGAGCCATAGGAGAGATCTGGAGAGGCTCGTAAACTCTGGTAGGATGAAAAACCTCCAAGAATTTCCGACACAAATAACATACTCCTTGATGAGACCAGAGAGAAATTTCCACTAAGAAACGATGCCCCTGTCATACTTTTGTTGCTTATAACATACCTCCTATGTTTGGATCATGATCATCCACTCAAAACGATCATCCTCTAACTTATTGATTCTAGATGGTGTGTGTTCGATTCCCGTCATGTGAAAAAACCGACATTGATTACCATTATTCTACAACATCATCCTCCTATCACCCTTGTAAACCGATTACGCCCTAGTTCGAATCCCTTCCATCGTTAGTGTGCAAAGGTAGATAGAGGCATACAACCTTCCACCATCTCTCTGTGTAGAACACTTACCCCAGTGATCACTTGATGTTATGCAGTCTCGAGGTTGGGCGAGGTGGCAGTTGAGCTCACCACATGTAAGGCCCAAGCAACCCTATCACCACCCGATCTAAGTAACAAATAACTTATATTATATTTAAATGAAAAATTATTAATTTATTTATTAGTGATTATTATTTAGTATAATTTTTTTTCTTTAATTTTAATAAAAATGGGGATGGCTCTGATAGTAATTATTTTCCCTTATTTAAAAGAGTAGTAAGAATTCAACCTTATCTTGGAGCAAATAATTTTGTTATTATTAATAATAATTTAAAAAAGACTCTTCCTTTAATAAAATTAATAAAAAAAAAATTGTTTCTTAAAATCATGTGTATAATAATATATTTACCTTATATTATTAATAAAACAATAATATTTATAAAAATTGCAAATCTATTTTGAGTAAATTTTGTTAAGATTTATTCAATAATAACCTTTATTTAAATATTAAAAAAAATATAAACTTATTTTTTTAATAAACTTCAAAAATATTTTTTAATTATAAATCTATTTTAAATAAAAAAAATTAAAATTTAGTTCATAAAAATAACATTTATTAATATTAACCTTATCAAATACCTTATTGATATTAACCTATTAATTAAGTTAATTTTAATTAAGGTATAACCATATGTTTACCTTATTATATAACAATAAAAATTGTAAATCTATTTTGAATGAATTTTGTTAAGATT
>WSFP011240401.1:0-58932 GCA_009831015.1 Picea engelmannii
TCCATGAATTTGAAGGATTTGACCTTGATGGTTTGTTCTCGGTTCATATATTTTCCATTGGTTATGGGTCACATTTTATTAACTTATTACAATTAAATGAAGGGGGAGGGGATAACCAAAACCCTTAAGAAAATTTCCTTGAAAATCACCAATTACCCCTGTAAGATGATATCAACACTTTGGTTAGTACCAATGATCAATATAGACAAAAATGATGAACTACAACAAATAATGACCCAGGATCACCCCATATTCCTCAAAAAATTACTTCAATGACTCGGAGAAAAACTCATGGTAATAATAAAGAACAAAGGGAATCCCTTACTAGAAGTCATGGTGATGGAGGGCATAAGGATCCTCCTAAAAAAGGTATTGAAAAACAACATATAGTTTTGGGAAGTGAAAAAAGGAAAATGGATATTTTTGAAAGGGAAAATTGGGAGACTCAAGAGTGCGAAGTTAGTTCTTAAGAAGTGGAGGTTGATGCTATGGCCATAGTGCTTGATTGTGAATAACAACAATTGATTGAAAACAAAAAAATAACCAAAGAATTAGCTTGTTAAGAGCCAATAGTTTTTGAATAAGAATATGTTACCCTTCATCATGATGCATTTAACTAGAATTCCAAAAAATTGCAAATCGAAAAGGTAAACTTGAAGAATAAAAAAAGTGACAAAAAGTGGAATTCTGAAATGGATGTAGTAGGAGTAAAACCATCTAAAGTTTTAGAATTCCATTAGGCCACAAAGGATTCTCTGAACTATTTTGTTAGTGAACAAGAGAATACAAAGTTAATATTGAAGAAGAGAATAAAATAATTAGAATATGCTTTGCTTCCTAAACCCTTGTTTTTTGAACCAATATCTATTATTAGGTCGCTTGATATTTTAGAAGATGCACCAGAATCAAGTTCAATACTAAAAGGAGCTTCAATTTTATTGACAACCATTAGGAAATATGTTGCAAACAACATAAAAAAAAGGGTTACTCTAATCCTTGATGACTGGGAATTGGCTACTAGTTCAACTAGTATTTCTACAAGAATTTTAAATCTTGAAGAATATCTTTAAAACGATTTAGAAAATGATGAAAATTTCTACAAGGAAGATGTCAGTACATTTAGTGCTAGAATATCGAGTATGAATGATTTCCATAGGAGGGAACAAAATCTTCCATCAAAATTTTGACTCAAACAAATAAATGCATGTTGGTCAAGGATAATTAAATGTTTGTGGGAAATGCTTACTGAGTGTGATGTTATCAATTAAAAAATAAGTGACTTGTTTTTCAAACTTTTTTATTTAACAAAGGAGTTGGAGGGTCCACATATAATAATGTATTCTATATTGCTAATAAAGGATCAATTAGAAGAATATCTAGAAGCTCTTAAAATTTGATGGTCCAATGAATTTAACAACCTAACTGAATTTTCACAATTAGAAGTTGAAAAGTGGTTAATCCAATATGTAAACAAAAATGAAGATCAATCTGATATAACCCATTAGTTAGGTTTTGAATTAAAGGATATTGAAGATGAACTGTTCAATCTCAAGATCAAGCTAAAGTTAATGGTTGCACCCATGTGAGAGTATATCACACAATGGTTAATGAATTCTTTGATTAGAATAATCGATCTCAAATCTCAGGAAGCAATTAAAACCTACTAAGGAACCTCCAACCAAGCAACATATAAAGAAATCCTCAAGAAGCAAATAAAAGAGAGTTTTTCCCCATATTAGGAAGTAGAGTAACCATTTTCATTAATCTTTTGCCTCCTTTTATTCCTCTTAGTCATCAGTCATCTGACCTTTCTTTTTCATGGTCTCTGAATATCAAATATCGATTCCCAACTATCTTTTCTTTTCTTCCACGTATTTTTCATCTATTATATGGTCCACGGGAGTCCCATCCTAGTCCGCTAGGACTAATGCAATTTATTTTCGATTATAAACTCTTTTCAAACATTTATGTATTGTTTTAGGTTCCCAAAGAACTATTCGGGGAACAAAGCTAATGATATCACAGACTTAGAGTTTTAAGCATGATATTTCAAGTGTGTGTCTATCAAAATCCGTTTAAATTTTAATTGAAAGATCATGCTAAGTTCTCTACATATGTGGTCCTTAATTCTCATCTCACCAAATGATATGCCCTACTTTACTTTATGTTATGATGAAAATGTTGCTTTGTGTCATTTCTCATTTAACTCTTTGATAATATTGTATAATATCTACCATTGTGAATATTCATTTTTGAACAAGCATGGTCCTTTCTCATGCATTTACTATATTTCTGTATTATATTTGTTAAAGAGGAGTACCATCTCTCTCAAAAAAAAGAAGGATTTCTCATTAAAATGTTTTCTCTTAGACCTTGAACATTCCAAGACATCAACATCACCTCATTCAAAAAGCTACAAAAATTGAAAAACATCCCAATAATTTTAATCGTGAAGATGGATAGAAACTCATCCATTCTTGGAAGCTCACTGTTGGCCCTTGGGTATGGAATCAAGCGAAGATCAAGGAAGAAGAGTTAAAATGCGAACTTTGTGGGAGACACAGTGACTGTTACTGGGTTGAAGTAAGAAAAAGAGCATAAAAGAAGGACCGAAGCCCAAGAAAGCTAGTCGTTGGATGAGGAGATCAAGGATGACAGATAAGCAAGGTATATGGATCAAGGACAACTCATATAGTGGGAAAAGCCACCGTTAGTACTACACGGGAAGAAAGGAGAGATAGGTTGGCGAAGCCCAGGAAAAGAGGGTCAAGTTGACCTAGGGTTTTAGACACCTAGGGTTTGTATATCTAGGGTTTTGACACCTAGGTATCGACCTAAGGCTGTTGATGAGGGACTATATTGTAAAAATAGAGGTCGAGAGGACCTAGGTCGAGTCGGTACTATTGTTGAGCATTGTTATTGATTGTTGTTCATTGAGAGAATATTGTATTGTGAGTGAGAGAAGTCCTGAGAGTAAGAGCCTTCTAGCATTGTAAGATCTTCAGCTGGGTGCGAAGATCAAGTCCTGCAGCTGGGTGCGTAGGAGGGGGAGAGAAAGAGAGAAGAAGAAGAAGATCTGCCAACAGAGAGCGCAGACAAGAACTGTAAGCTTTACCTTAATAAATAATAAGCATAGTTCTATGGACATAGCCCTAGAGAGAGGGTGAACCATGTATATTTTGCGTTGAGTGTGATTGTTGCTTTGATCTCTGTCGTTGTTATGTTGTTATTTGCATTATTGTGTTAGATCAGATCTATAGCTACACATGATAGATATAGATTGATAAGTGTTAGATGCATAATGAGTTGATGTTGTACTAGATCCACTTGATATTCCCCTGGTTGTAGACATCTCTATCCTGCAACCCCCCTCATAGCTGCTTTGGGTGAGATTGCATTTGCTTCCCAAGTGTTACCGAAAGGGCCAGTAGCTAGAGCTTGTTGGTACGCTCTTGGAGTGAACCTCGGGTCTTCCCCTGTGCCAACAAATGGTTCCATTGCCGGGACCAAAATCTTCATGAGGGAATGTCAAGGTGGTTCCCATTGAAGACAGAGATTCAAAAGTGGATAGAAGATCAAGAGAGGGACTTCACTGAAGCCCAAAACAAGAACCCTAAGCTAAGTACCGAAGATTGGCTACAAAGATACATTTTCACTGACATCCACGAGATCTTATTTGGAGGAATCCATCAGGAGTCGTTTGAGTGGTTGTCTAGGTTAGCTGATACCCAGTTCGAGATCACATCTAGACCCCTTGTGGTTTGGACGTCGACACTGATCCAGAAGGTTAAAAGAGTCGACAACGCTGTATCTAGAGTAGTAGATCATTGGTTTGATAGTACCATTGGAGGGTATATCACCGAATTTGTTGTCGACAGAGTAGAGTCATATAGCCAAGCTGAGAGATACTTTTTCAAAGGACCCAGAGGGAAATTTATGCATTTTCTGACGCTGAGAATCAAGATGCTCTTGCATGAGAAGAAAATTCTAAAGATACAGTAGATTAGTTGAAGCCAGAAAAGCTAATGTTCAAAAATTTGGACAGCGACAACGACACAAAAGCTGGACATACACACAGTGGGAGAGTGTTTATAGGGGTTCACCTTGAGAACCTGTTCAAGCAAAACTATGGAGAACAAGGTTTCTACAGTGGGGAAGAGGCAGATCTAATAGATGAAGAATGTCCAGAACCCTCTAGGCCAGAGGAAGGAGCAACTGAAGAACTTTGCCAGGACAAGCTAGAGAACTCAGGAACTGCACAGACTACTGAAGTAAGTATCATTAACCCTCCTGTTGTTTCAACAACACTAGGCAATCAGAGTAATCAGAGTCACCAGATTCCTCAGAGTTTACTACTAGCAGTTCAACATCTACTCAGACAGGAAACCCATTTAGCTCTATGGCGGATGAGATGAGGTTCCCTATATTTAGAGGGGATGGATCCGAAGACCCAGATCAACATTGGTTCCTATGTGAAGCCGTGTGGAATATTAAGAATGTCACCGATGAGGCTGTCAAAAGAACCCAGTGCAACACTACTCTTAGAGATCGCGCACTGAGCTGGTACATGAAGCTTGTCCAAGGACTTGCACAACCCCAACCATTGAATGAGATCAAGAACGCGCTGATTGAAAAATTCAAGAAACCCAAATTAGAGTCACAATGTATTATAGAGCTGAAGGAGATCAAAGAGAAGGTTGCCAAACCTGTTTGGGAATTCGATCAGAGATTCAAGACCTTAACAGGCCAATTAACTTTTAAGATCCCAGATGAACAGAACAAAGAATGGTTCATCGCTGCGTTGTTACCACACATCATAGTTCCTCTGATGCAACAGAAAATTGCTTCATAGTCTGAGGCGCTGGAGATCGCCATGAAGCTTGAATCATCCCCTATGGGAGAATCCAGCTCAGGTATGAGCTAGATCTTGAGCCAGCTGACCAGTTTGTCTTTACAGGTCGAAGACATAAAAAAGGATAAGGGAAAGGACAAAAGAGAAGACATCTGGTGTGTTAGATGCAGATCAGAGGGCCATGATAAGGAACACTGCCCTGCATTTCATGAATATTTGGCCTCAGGAGCTCCACGCCCTTTGAAGCAAGTCACATTACCCTAGCGCAAAGTATGCAGAAATTGACATCACCCCGGTGAGTGCTACTATATGCAGAAGTATGTTCAGACACCCACAAACTTGTATTGCACATTCTGTAAGTCAGTAGGGCACGATGACAAAGATTATAGGGCCTTTGACCTTATGCATGAAAAATAAAGAGACATATACAAGATCTAAAGCGAAGTGCATCAAGAAGGAAACAATGCACAGTATAACTCCCCAGGAAGAGAAAATCTCAATCCTCACGACGGATATAGAGGATGGGGACGAGGAGGAGGAATGGGTCGAGGCCGAGGACAAATAATTTGTTACAACTGCACATAGCCAGGGAATCTAGCAAGGGACTATCAGAACCCTTGCACCACCTGCAGTTATTGCAACTCTTTTGAGCATATCATTGAGGACTTCCCTATACTACTAGCTAAGCTTCAGGAAAGACTAGGACCTCAACAGAACCTGCTAGTGCAACTAATATATGCTTAACCTCACAGAGAAGACCCTAGAGTCATTGTTATTATTCGAGGAGGCACTGTTAGAGGAGAAGATAGAGTGACCCAAGGAAAGACTACATAAGACTCAGGAGTCAGAAAAGCTATGGAGAAGACTCAAAATTTTGATGCCAAGAAAGAAAGACGAACATTTGAAGATGCAAGGAAAGAATTCAAAAGAGATCAAGGCTCATCATCAAGAACATGGCCATAAGTAAGAGAATATGAAATGCCACCGGTATTCGATTAGTCTTCTTTGCTGAGAGAGGGAAAAGAGGTAACTAAGCTCATCGAATTTTTGTACACTTGTCTTAAGTTAATTCATGATGAGAACGATGTACAAGAACTATAGAACTTAATCAAGCAATATGAGCTAGGAAAGGTAGACCTCTTACTGAATAGGGAAGTGCACCAGATTGGCAAGAAGAGAAGGACAAATAAAGAATTACATTTGAATGCTCAGATAGGAGAGTATGATATAGACTATGTGGTCCTCGAATTAGGGTCGGAGGTCAATGTCATGACGAAGAAAACTTGGGCACTGATTGGAAAACCCAAGCTGATCTATTCCCCTATCAGGCTTCGCATGGCCAATCAACAAGCTGTCAGCCCATTTGGACGATTAGAGCATGTCCCCGTGGACATTGACGGAGTTAGAACCTTTGCAGATTTTGAGGTAATTGAAATTGTTGATGACAACTGTCCTTACCCTGCATTGTTAGGAATTGATTGGGCCTTCAACAACTCTACTGTTGTTGATTTTAAGAAAAGACGTATGAAATTCGAAAGAGATGGACTTAGGGTCATCACACCCTTAGATCCATATGAGGTTCAACATTACATAGAACCCCTCAGAGAAGAAAACAATGCATACGAACTCGAAAACATCTACAAACTGACAACCAGACAACAAGATTACATCAACCCTACAACCGATGGGAATCTGAGCTGGTGAAGTGACAACGCATGTTCATCAAATTTAGAAGAAGCGCTGGAGAACTGGTAGAACTAGATGTATGAAGTATCTACCAGAAGATGTGCTAGATTAACCAGAGAAGTTCGCTGGATCAACACAAAAGTAAGTAACTTACCCACATTTGATAGTCTGAACCCTTTAGAAGCCTTCCTATAAGATTTTGAAACAAGTGTACCAACACAACGATGATTGTTGGCAATAGATGATGCCCTAAAAGCTACACCAGTGAGATGGTGGGGGACACATAAAAGCAACATCACAAACTGGACACAATGCCGAACCTTGATGACAACATGGTTCTCAGCACAAGTAGTAAGCTGCGAAGTAAGGTATACCGGTCGGAGTTGCCCAAAGGACCATGTGCGAAGCTGTGAAGAAGCCTGGAGCAACATTCCCTGAGAGCAATGGGTGCACAGATTCATTAAAACACTGAACACGACCCTTATCAACTGGTACCTTCAAGTGGAGCTACGCCTGGTCACTGCAGATTGGGAAGGTATGATTCAAAATTTTATCACCACCTTTCTATTTGAGAGTGAATACCCTTAAGTAGACCAAGAATTACAGATTGTGAGTCAGAAAGTATTCGAAGAGGCATCTATCTCCCCTATGGAACAATAAGAGGACGAATGGAGTGCACCTATCCAAAAATTGCAGGGCTGGTACAACATCAATGTCGATTACGATGATGATCCCAGAAAGATAAACATCACTTAAATAGAAGGCCAAAGAGATGTGGAAGGACCAGGAGCTGAGCTACCATTGATTGGTCAACCAATCAAGATAAAAAAGGTCAATATTGGAACAGAGGAGACACCGAAGCTTGCCAATGTCAGAGATTATTGGGATGCTGCTACCATTGACAAGATTAGAGAGCTATTGCATGAATATCAGGAATTTTTTCCAACCAAGTTCACTGATATGAAGGGAATCAAAGGACCTATGGGAGAGATGAGAATAACTTTGAAACCAGATGCGAAGCCAGTCAAGCAAAGAACCTATAGATTGAACCTGAAATACAAGGAAAAAGTGAAGATTGAGCTCGACAGAATGTTGGAAGGTGGGATTATTGAACCTGTTGAAGAATCAGAGTGGATCAGCCCTATGGTGGTACAAGACAAGAAGACATGCGAAATCAGGATATGTGTAGACCTCAGGAAACTGAATGATGCCTGTCTACATGACCCTTTCCCTACACCATTCATTGACGAAGTATTAGACAACGTAGGAGGCCATGAGGTATAATCTTTTACAGATGGATTTTCAAGATACCATCAGATCCGGATTGCCAAGGAGGATCACCACAAGACCGCGTTTGCCACAGAATGGGGATCATACCAATATAAAGTGATGCCATTCGGACTGAAGAATGCCCCAACCATCTTTTCCAGGGTGGTGGTTGAAGCATTCAAATAATTTCTGCATAACTTTTTAGAAGCCTATTTTGATGACTGGATTGTGTTTAGTTTGCTGAAAAATCATATTGAATGTCTAAGGATAATGTTGGATAAATGTAGGCAGTGTCAAATTCTTTAAATATTAAGAAGTGCATATTCTTCTCACCATTTGGAGTGTTATTAGTTTATATTGTATGCAAGCAGGGATTGCTGGTTGATCCATCTAAAATTGTAATTATAGTTGATTTGCAACCTCTGACTTCAGTTAAACAACTGCGCACTGTGCTAGGACACATTAGCTATTACAGGAAATTCATTAAAGGCTATGCCCAAATTACAACACCGATGGAGAAGCTGTTGAAGAAGGACTGTCAGTTTGGTTGGAAAGATGAATGCCAGTAGAGCTTCGATACACTGAAACAGAAGATGGTCACTACACCCATTCTGGTCTTTCCAGATTGGAGCAAAGAATTTCATGCGCATGTCGATGTGTCATCCATTGCCTTAGGAGCTGTGTTAGAATAACCAAGAACAAGAGACATCGATCATCCATTAGCCTTTGCTAGTAGGAAGTTATCCACAATAGAAATTAACTACACCACCACAGAGAGAGAAGGATTGGCCATGGTGTATGCGTTACAAAAATTCCACCACTACTTATTGGGAGGACACTTTAAAATGTTCACAGACCACTCCACGCTGAAGTACCTAGTCAACAAGCCAGTGTTGGGGGAGAGAATATGCAGATGGCTTCTATTGTTTCAAGAGTATGATTTTGAGATCATAGTTAAGCTAGGAAGAATGAACAAGGGCCCTGACCACTTGTCGAGGTTGGAACATGGAGAAGAACCCACCAGTCTGGAGGATACACTGCCGGATTCACAAATGCTCGCCATCAGAAAGATTGATGACTACTTCACATAAATAGTCCAGTTCCTGTCAACAAGAATGGCACCTAGTGAGTATACAATTCCCTAGAAGAAACAACTAGTAGTGTGTGCTGCAAAATTTTCATTGATAGTGGGTCAGCTATACAAGATGGGACCTGATGAGATACTAAGAAGATTTTTTATGGAGGCAGAGCACCCACTGATCCTCGCAGAAGCTCATGAAGGCCTCACATGAGGACATTATGCAGGGAAAGCAACTGTGCATAAGGTTCTGCGAGCTGGCCTTTGGTGGCCTACCTTACAAAGAGATGCTAAGGATTATGCTAGAGCCTGTGATGTGTGCCAAAGAGTTGGGAGACCATCCAAAAGAGATGAAATTCCATTAGCACCGCAGTTGACCCTATAAGCATTTGAAAAATGGACCATTGACTTCGTGGGACCTATCAACCCACCAGGGAAGCGGACAGGAGCAAGGCATATCATTACTGTGACTGAATACTTAACCAGATGGGATGAAGCCAGAGCAGTCAAGGAATGTAGTGCAACTACAGCTGCACAATTTATATTTGATGACATAATAACCAGGTTTGGATGCCCCAAGATCCTCACGAGTGATCAAGGCACACATTTCATCAATAAGACAGTTAAAGCGCTGACTGAAGAATTTGTAGTCCACCATTAGAAGAGTACACCTTACCACCCATAAGAAAATGGAACGGTTGAAGCATTCAACAAGATCTTGGAGACAACATTGACGAAGTTTTGCAGTGTGAACATGGATGACTAGGTTTTAAGAGTACCTGCAGTACTCTAGGCTTATAGAACGACTTGCAAGAAATTAACAATGCAGTCTGCCTTCAAGTTGGTTTATGGTCTTGAAGTTGTTGTCCCAATGGAATACTTGGTACCAAGCTTAAGAATTGCTGCATTTACAGACATGGATGATACTGGCATTGTTCAGGAGAGGCTCGCACAATTGGTTGAACTGGAAGAAGACAAATTTATTGCAGGATTTCATCAGCAGGTTTAGAAGGACAGAGAGAAGGCCTATAATGATAGGCACATCAAGATGAAGTCTTTTAGATAAGGTGATTTAGTATTGATATATGACAACAAGTTTACCAAACATCCAGGGAAGTTTAGAACGCATTGGCTTGGACCCTATGAGATCGCCTATATTACAGAAGGAGGAGCTGAGCATCTGAAAACATTGAAGGGAGAATGGAAGGAAGAATTGGTGAATGGGAGTCGGCTGAAGTTGTACTATGACAACCAGCTGCCTTGTAGCTCTCATTCGAAAGCTGGAAGAAAAGGGTCTAGGTATCAGGTGCAGTTGAAACTAGGTACCAAACACAGAAAAGACAGTTTGCACAGGGATGGAGAGGAGGCATAAAGAAGAAAGCAAAGACTGCACTGCATAGGCCAAAGTCGAAGTAAAACATAAGGATCAGATCTAAAGTGCCTCGGGACGAGTCACGTGTGAGTGTTGGGGGCCTGTTGGCCCTTGGGTATGGAATCAAGTGAAGATCAAGGAAGAAGAGGCAAAATGCGAACTTTGCGAGAGACACAGTGACTGTTACTAGGTCGAAGTAAGCAAAAGAGCAGAAAAGAAGGAGCGAAGCTCAAGAAAGCTAGTCATTGGATGAGGAGATCAGGGATGACAGATAAGAAAGGTATATGGATCAGGGACAACTCATATAGTGGGAAAATCTACCGTTATCACTGTGCGGGAAGAAAGGTGAGATGGGCTGGCGAAGTCCGGGAAAAGAGGGTCAAGTTGACCTAGGGTTTTAGACACCTAGGGTTTGTATATCTAGGGTTTTGACACCTAGGTATCGACCTAAGGCTGTCGGTGAGGGACTATATTGTATAAATAGAGGTTGAGAGGACCTAGGTCGGGTCGGTACTGTTGTTGAGCATTGTTATTGATTGTTGTTTATTGCGAGAATATTGTATTGTGAGTGAGAGAAGTGCTGAGAGTAAGAGCCTTCTAGAATTGTAATATCTTCAGTTGGGTGCGAAGATCAAGTCCTGTAGCTGGGTGCGCAGGAGGGGGAGAGAAAGAGAGAAGAAGAAGAAGATCTTCTAGCAGAGAGCGCAAACAAGAAATGTAAGCTTTACCTTAATAAATCATAATCACAGTTCCGTGGACATAGCCCTAGAGAGAGGGTGAACCACATATATCTTGCGTTGAGTGTGATTGTTGCTTTGATCTCTTTCGTTGTTATATTGTTATTTGCATTGCTGTGTTAGATCAGATCTATAGCTGCACATGATAGATCTAGTTTGATAAGTGTTAGATGCATAATGAGTTGATGTTGTACTGGATCCACTTGATATTCCCTTGGTTGTAGACATCTCTGTCCTGCAACCCCCCTCATAGCTGCTTTGGGTGAGACTGCATCTGCTTCACAGGTGTTGCCAAAAGGGCCAGTAGCTAGGGCTTGTTGGTACGTTCTTGGAGTGAACCTCGGGTCTATCCTTGTGCCAACACCCACCATTCATCTCCTCAATCATTAATCCTTTTCTATTTAGATTTTAATCGATCGATTTTCTCCATCCTAACCCTTTTGGGTTTGTTTCTCTGAACCTTCCTTTTCCTTTCAATATACTTGGTATTTTTATTGGGGTCCTCTTACATCTAACTTACATTTCCCGGATCCCTTAAAATTTGTTCATTTAAATTCAAAAATTCCCGCTCATGATATTTTAATATTATTATTATCTTATTTTCATTATTATTTTCATTATCTCATTTATACTACGATTATTTTATTATATATATTATTTATCCTTTAGCCTTCATGTCTATTTTATTATTCATCCTCCTCACTTTCTTCTCTTCTTCTCCTCAACGGTCATATGATAATCTTCCTCTTTAAAACTAAACCTTAGCACTCTTTTCTAACATATCAACTTTGTTTGTCCCTAATAATGGGTGGAGCGTCCACTCAAAATTTTGGACATTTCAAAACTACTTACACAATTTTTATCTAGAAAGTTCAAGCATTACGACTAACTATGGAAACCTACACATTCTTGTAGATACTGTGATTAGACTCACAATGTTTGAAACCAAAATTGAGGAAACAATTATCAATCTTCTCATACCATGTGCTAGGGGTTTGTTTCAAATTATATGGTGATTTATTCAATCAAAAGACAATATTTCCATCCTTCTCAAATCTTGGGGGTTGCTCGATATAAATTTATTTAGTGATATCTTTATGTGAGAAAGAAATTTTGACATCCATCTTGTGTACCTCCCATCCAAAATGAGTAGCAAGGGAAAGAATTAGTCAAACATTAATCATATTTTCATGAAGGGAAAAGGTTTTAGTGTAGTTGATGCCTTCTTGCCCAAAACCCCTTTTCTACTAAATGATCTTTATGCCTCTCAACAACACCTTTGGATGTGAACTTGGTCTTGTATACCCATCGACACTTCACCACATTCTTTTCTCATGGTTGAGGAATGAATGTCCCATGTTTGATTCTTCATCAAGGAATAATACTCACTAGTCATGGCATTCTCCCCTTCAAGTCGACCATGTGCATATACATATGTATTAGGATCACATGTCAATAACACACACAACATTAGAGAAACCCTAACATATTATTTCTGACCTCTAGTCTTTCTTGAGTCATTTACATCACTTGCATCAACACTAGAAACTTCAATTGTCTTAGTCATCCATCTCAGAAGATAAATTGTTTAAGGGGTTCTTGTGTCAAAATCTCCCTTAAGGTACCAAAGCTTTCGATTGACTATGTTGTGGAAGGTCAACTTTTTGGTAGATGGGTCAACTGTCAAATCGATAGTCTTCTGTAGTAATCAGTCAATCAATAGTTTTGAAAAATATTCAAGAATCACTTCTCAACAAAATAGAAATGGAATTCAACCAAGTCACACGTAAGGTCTTCTCATCAAAGAAAACATATCTCATATAAATGATCTCATGTTTGACTAGATCAAATAGTCTGTATGCCATTGAATCTTTAAAGTAGCCCATCATAATATAAGAATGAATCTTTTCATCCAACTTCTTTCTCTTATCATCTGGAATATGAGCTCACATTATGCATCCAAACATTCTAAGGTGATTGACTGAGGGTTTTATCCCACTCCATTTCTCAAAAGGAGACATGTTCAACAATGCTTTGATTGGAATTAGATTCAACAAATTGTTTGAGTAGTATACAACCTCTACCCAAAATCTAGTCAACAAAACTTTGGATTGAAGCAAACACCATGCCATTTTGACAAAGGTGCAATTATTTCTTTCAACAACACCATTCTTCCTGGGTGTGTAAGGTACATATCTCTACCATGAGATACATGATGCTATCGGTATTTTTTAAAATCCTTGTGCACATACTCTCCTCCATTGTATGATCTTAAGAATTTCATAGGTTGACTACATTTCTTTTTATCAAAAGCCCTAAATTCCTTGAATTTTCAAATACATGATCCTTTTTCTTCAATAAATATACCCAAGTATACCCGAAAAAGTCATCAATGGAATTCAAAACATACCTTACACCTACTAGTGATGATTTGTATAGGATACACAGGTCACTATGGACAAGTTCCAACAAAGTCTTTGCTCTCCAAGCTTAAGAATGTAGTTTAGTGGGAATTTCATGTTTCACTGTTAGCTTCAAACTTCACAAATTTAGATGTCTTAGTATTTCTTGCCAAACCCAACTCTAACAGTCAATGTTTTTTACGAGTGTAGTTAGTCCTAGATATTCTATGGGAAAAACATAGATCTTGTACAATTTGTCCTCTGAATCAAACATATCCTTAGGAACAAAACAAATTTATTTTGCATATCTATGGTGTTCTTTATTAGTAAATTGAAATATGCATAGTATAAATAACAAATTTTACCAATATTTACTACATAAATGACAAATTGCAACCAAAATAGCTAAGTAAAAAGCCACAAAATGTTATACCTATTATCGCCCAAACTAGCAACCTTTGTAGAGGTGCTAATGGTGATAAGCACAACATGGGAAATATACCACTCTCACCTTAGTATAGTTTCCCCTTCACTTTAGGTCAACTCCTTAAAGCCATGGGGGGTATCCCAATTCATGGAAATGAACCTGTACATTACCTTGGGGGTAGGTTATGATACAAGTCATTTCCAAAACACACACCTTAATATATGGTTAGATAGACTAGTGTCAATTGAGTATCCAAATTCCTTGAGAATATTCAACTAAGAATTATGGAAATAACAACCACAATATAAAGAGGGTTAGGAAATAATTAAATAAGTGATGATACTTTAAATAAGTATGCTATAGCATAAATATAAATAAGCACTATGATGTCACTCTTTGGATGAAGAAACAAGCACCTTTTACCACACAAGAGTGAGATCTAATCACATAAACCAAGACAAAATGATATACTTGAGATAACTCTTGACTATATTATGTAAATTGGACAAGATTTCTATTGTCCACAAATTCCAAATTCCATAATTTGATATATCATAAATAACATATAAAATGAAAATCTTGGATAAGGAAAAGCATGCCAAGAGTGACTAAAATCACTTGTAATGATAAACCTTGTGTACTTTGGCTAGGGAAATGAATTAAATATGTAAAAAAAAACTATAAATGAATATTTGCAAAAACAACTGAATAAAAACCATGTAATTAGATCAAACTTGCAAAAGAAAGTGGTGAATCACCCTAGGGTTTCACCAAAAATCTCCAAAAAATAAAATAACAACTGTGAATCCACCAAACATATCCACAATTAAAATATAAGCTAGAGTAGGGTTATAATCCACCTTTTAGTGTTAAACACTAGCTTTAAGGTTTGATTAATTCCAACTTTCTTTGCTACAATGTAATTTACATAATTCACAAACCTCTTGAATCAGCCCACAAAATGTTAGATAAAACCTTTTTAGAAAAAATGTGTGGGGATACTTTTCCCTTAGGCTTAAAGATGAACAATTTACCATAAACACTTGGATAAAATTGTTTAGAAAGTGAAAATAAACCATTAACTTTTCACTAGATAGTGAATAAATATTTTTTGCGGTATATATATTTGTTTTTATATTTTGTATGACATTAAAGAAAATCGTTTGAGTTTTTAAGGTTTTTTGTGGTTGGTTGTTGGGAGTTAAGCTTAGTTCCTTGTTTCCACTTAAGGCTTATGGGGTAAAGAAGTATGGCCCTCTAAGAATTGGTTATTCAATGGTTATGGATTTGGTTTGGATACTAGTGACTCAAGGCTAGTAGTCCCTTGTATAATCAAGACAAACCATGAAAACCAAGGCCCTACAAGAAGGGTTTCTTTAAGGGAATACCCTTGACCAACAATATCAACCAAATCTTGAAAATAATACTTAAAACCCTTGCCAAGGAGTACAAAACTAGTTGAGACAAGAGATAATCACTTACCAAATCATTTTGAGGAAGATGGAAGAGATACAAACCCTAGACATCCTCCTTCCAAGTAGCTGTGCAACTCCTCAATGGATTGATCTTGCTAGATTTAGTAGTAGTCTTGTATATTCATAATAATCTTTGAAGTACGAAGAATAAACAAGAAAGAAAGAGTTCCAAGAAATGACACCAATAAACACCAAGTAAAAGATATTCTATTAATGGCTTCAAACGATCTTCAACAATTCACAACAATTCAGAATGAAAGGAGGGCCTTTATTTATAGATGAGGCTCACCACTCCTTCTCATTCTTTATTCCCTAAATCTACAAAATAAAAGTAATTATTCATCCACATAAATTGGAGACCAAGCAAAAATATAATGAAAATATGCTTTACATGCTATTAACCCTCATAAAAGAGGAGGATCCCACAAAAAATGGGGCTGATTTGATCTCCAAGCACAATGTTCCAAGAAAAGGATGACGTGTGTTGAGGAAAATATATGGAATAATCTTACTCAAGCATTTTCAGATCTTGCTTGGCTAAGGAAATATAGATGAGAATATCACCCTATGTTTATAGCCTCAAAATTTGTTTCCTAATCCACAAGTATTAGTTACAAGGGCTTAGGATGAATTTTTATAAATAAAAGATTATTGTAGAATTCAACATTTTTATATAATTTTCTGAATATAACAGATGCAAAAGTAAATGTGGAGAAAAAAGAAAAAATACCAAGTCACATATTAACACAGATGAGACATAATAGAAATCGCTTATTTCATTCCAAGAAATCAAAAGAATCATTCTCTTTACAAAAATCCCTGAGGGAGTTTGGACCAAAGTCAAACTTAGATGTCCTCGATGAAAACCATACAAAAAGACTTTTGACAGAAAGTAAAAAACTGAACTTTAAAAGCTGGATCAACTTGCCACATATTGCTTCCCACTCGACTCTACACAATATCCTTTATCAGTCATGAAATTTAATTCATAAACAAACAAGTCTACACAAACTATCAAAGACAGATCAACACCTCTGAAAACAAGTGTTTGAATGATGTAATTCAACCTTGAATCTTGCTGTCTACAATAGGAACCTGCTGTCATAAAAGAGAAATAGGTTTTTAATGAATTTAAGAATGAATGAAAACTAAACTATCTCAATAAAACTCAAGAGCAGACCTTAGTATGCTTTCTCCTTCTATTCTCCCCTTTGTTCTTCCTTCTCATTTTTCCTTTAAGCATTCCAAATTAGTTGAGGTAGTTCAACTACCTCTTTTAGTTAAGTTAACTAAAACTAAACTAACTTTTAGTTTAGGGGAAGAATTAATATAATAATAATAAGGGTCTTTAATAAATAATAACTAGTAGGTGGGACCCCTTGTGACTCCCTTTAGTTTCTTAACAAAAATAAACATAACTAGACAATAAATCAAACACATCCCCCCTTGTGGCTCCCATAATCATTCTCATAATTTGAAAATTAAATATCAATGATATTTTAATCCATATCCAAACATATAATATCCAAAATATCCAAAAATAGTATGTTGTCCAAAAACTTCAGTAGTCAACTGTTCTCAACAATCAATAATACAATATACTCAAAAACCATATTTGCTACTTTGGGATGCAATTTTCCCTTTGTTGCTGTTGTCTCCCTTTGAATTTTCTGAATTACCCTTAGGCTATGTGGAGCCTGTTGGAATATTGATTTGGGGGGGAGGGGTAAATCAATATTACCTCTTTTTCAATTAACAATTACTTTTTATATTTTATTGATTACCACAATGAATCAACAATGAATTGTATGTAAAATCAATTATATAAATATATTTAACATCAATTACAATGTTTTATAAAGAATAGTGAAGGACACCAATCCTCTTTAGAGCACCAACTCTAGGAGACACAGATCCCCCTCTTTAGGGCACCAACCCTAGGAAGCACCAACTCCCTCGTCTTTAGGGCACCAGCCCTTGGAAGCACCAACTCCCTTGTATTTAGGGCACCAACACTAGGAAGCACCAACTCCCTTATCTTTTACAATTTGCTTAGTAAGGATATGAATCCTTCCATGCTCTTCCCTTACACCCTCACTGCATAAGTATCTTCAACTTTCCTTCTTGGAATCTACTTCTACTTTTGATCTTTTGATCTGGATTGCAAAGACACTTTCTTCTCACCACTCTTTCTCGTTTATATACTCTTCCCAATGGTGTGAGCCATGAAACATTGTGTCCCTTTGTTTGGACCATCACACCTCTTTATTATTAATAATATCATTTTTTTTTTATTCAAATATTATCGAGAAGCCTTTTCAATTTAATGAAAATGATTTTCATTAATTGATCACAGGTATGGATCGATTTCATTTAATTGATCACAGGTATTGCAAAAATCAAATTCTGTAGAGGTGCTTCCTTCAAACCATTTACATGTGAGCATCTGCGCAAAACCATGGGCTTATTGTCTAAGCGATGTTCCCAATGCCTTATGGATTATGTGTTCATAACCCATGACTGGGGCCTAGAACCTAGTTCTTGGATTTCGATGTTCGACGATTTTTCTTTGACAATCATCTAATCTTCCAGAGTTTCAATTTCTCGAAATGGTTACCTCTCACATGGGTTGATCCGATGGCTGGCATGATTCCCAGAACCAAATCAACGGTCTGGACCCAATCCTTACTCATTCTTTTACTTCTTAATCCAATGATTATGACTTAATCAACGAGTGAATGAACAACTCTCATTCATTTCAGAACTTCGGGACTCTGAGCATTTGTTGGTGGCGAAAAATTCCGAAGTACATACTCCCAAAGTGATCTAGCTATAGATGTTAGTGGTGACTTGGCACTGGCCGAGTGGCTTCCACATGTCACTTAGATTCATGATTTACACGTACCTGAAATGTCGATTTCATCTTGACACTTGTCACTATCTGACTATGCCACGTGTCCCTGCTGACATGGTCTACTGATGTGGATATCCTGATGTGTGTGCTACGTGTCTTCACTTCATGACTTTAGAGCTTTGGCCTTGGTATTTTCTTATCCTATCCTTCCACTTTACTTGATCCAATGGTCGATATATTATCTGAAGTGTTCCTCAGATCAGACGACTCATGTCCACTTCGGTACTTCGGCCTTCGGGTGAAGTCATATGTTCTAAATCCTTTTTCGTCGAAGTGGTCAGCGCTGAATTTGACCACACTCATCCTTGGTGCACTTTGAATAGATCAACGGTTGACAGGATTTCCTTTCTCTTCCTCTGATCTGACGGTTGACAGAATTTCATGACTTTAGAACTTCGATTAACTTCGCCTTTCTTACTTCTCGTTTTACCCAAAGTGAGATTACCCGAAGTGTAACCTCCTCACAAATTTTAACCCGAAATGAATGTTATTCATTGATCACGATCTTAGATCAACGACTCGATCTGTCTACGATGCTGCTTTGCCTTGGTTTAAATCCAACAACTCTTCTTTTTCCCAAAAAGTTACCTACGATCGGATGGATGTGGGGAATTCGAGTTCTTGGGGACTCTAGCTGAGACCTTATCATATATATCTACTTCATATAGAATGGTCATAACCTTTTCTGAAGTACTCCTTATATCAGACGACTCACATTTACTTCAGAACTTCAGATTCGGCTAGAATTCCTTCATGCACATTTCCTTCGGTCGATTTTACCTGAAGTGGTCAATGCCGAGCTGACCATGTGTATGTCACTTCCATGATCTATGGTCCATGACTTACTTTGTCCTTCCACTCAACTTGATCCAATGGTCGACGTGGATTGCAGAACCGTAACTTGCGCATGGTTTATCCTGTCGCCCAAACTCCGCAACTGAAGTTGTGCGATTGTCGGTGGATCAACCACAGGCGTCGATCTTTGAATCGATGAGATCTGACGATATAGACTAATTATGGGATTGGAAATAATGTGTAGTTTAATTCTCCCTTCGTGCTCTGCAATCAATCCCTGCAATTGATCTAACGCTTGTGTATCCGATGATCTTGGTTTGTCGTGTGGGGATTTCGATTCCGATCACGTTTTTGCGATGCGCTTTCCCTTCTGAGCTTCATGTGCATCATTGACTGTTGACATCAATGAAAATACATCAATGACTATATGTCCAACAATCTCCCCCTTTGTCATCGAGGGAAACACTCTAACTTGATACAAACTCCCCCTGTGATGATGATTTTCTCTATGAAGTTACTCTCCCCCTTTGACATCAATGGCAAAGGGTTGCTCCCCCTATGGTAATTCTCCCCATGACCAATCGATTTTTAATGACATTTTTGAATTACTCCTAATTTCTATCGAAGATTTTCAAAAGTACTCCTAGGCACAGGTTTTGTGAAAATGTATGCAATCTATTCTTTGGTGTCTAGATATACTATTTTAACTATTTTTTGGGTGACGCGATCTCTTAGGAAATGGTATTTAATTGGGATATGTTTGGTTTTCGAATGTATGACTGGATTTTTAGAGATACTTATGGCACTAGTGTTGTCACAGGTAATAGTAATAGGATCATTATATTTTATTTGTAGGTCTTCTAGAGTTTGCCTCATCCAAAGAACTTGTGTGCAACATGATGCAATAACAATGCATTCTGCCTCTGTTGTAGAGAGTGATGTGGATGTTTTTTTTTGGGTATGTGTTATATTCTTTGCATGATTAGTAGTGTCGGGAAACATGTCACATATTTAGGTGGTTTTTTGACACATGGTTTCTTTGCTGATGGTTTTCTATTTCCAGTTAAGGAATTAGGGTTGTTGACTAATCTAGGTCATTGGGTTAGGGTTTTGGATTCCATTGGCTCCTATATGTATATTGTATTGTAAACAATGTAATACTATGAATGGATATCGAATATGTTGGTTTTCCCGTTTTGGGTTTCTAGGGGAAAAATCTCCGTGTAATGTTTGTATTTTCCATTCTATCTTTTCTGTTCTTTTACTAAAAATTTGTTTGCAGTAAATATTGTACAAGGTTAAAATCTACATTTGGTATCAGAGCTTTGTTGGCTTCAGGGGGACGCCTTTGTGGTCAATGGTTTGGCTCGGGACTGTGATAATCCTTGTTAGAGTGGGAGATATGTGGTATTGATTTTTCAGGTGAAAAGAAATGGCAAGCATTTCGAAGATGGAGATAGAGAAGTTTAATGGGTAAAGTTTTGAGCCGTGGAAGCTGAAGATGGAAGATCTGTTGGTGGACATAGATCAGTGGATCGTAGTAGATCTAGGTACTGCACCTACAGGAACTTCAACATATGACTGGAAAAAGTTGGATTGGAAGGCAAAGAGCACAATCCAGCTGTGTCTCTAAGATTTAGTATTACTGAATGTGTCAGAGGAAGCTATAACCAAGGATTTATCAGATAATTTGGGGGAGTTGTATCAATATAAGTCCCTAGTAAATAAATTATTCCTGAGAAAGAAGTTGTATAACATGAGGATGAGATATGGAGACTCGATGGCAGAGCATATGAACGCCTTCAATACTATGGTAAGTTAGTTAGTATTTGTTGAGATTAAAATTTCAGATGAAGATAAATGTATCAGTTTACTGTGTTCTTTACCAGACTCATGGGATAGTCTGGTTGTGTCCATAGGTAGTAATACAACTTCCTTGAAGTTTGATGAAGTGGTCTCATCTTTGTTGTCAGAGGAGATGAGACAAAAGAATATGGAAGGACAGAGAACAAATGCATTATTTGCAAGAGGAAGTTCCTAGGAAAGAAATAGATCTAAGTTCTCAAGTGGGAGATCTAAGTATAAGGGTAGATCTAAATCTCCTAGAAACTTTGTAAAGGTATGTTGGATATGTGGAAAAGAAGTGCACTACAAGAAGCAGTGTAGATCCAAAGTTGAGAAAATGAAGGGATATGAAGAATCTCCTTCTACATAAGAAAATACCTCCAAGGAAGAAGGAGGGGATGCGTACTTGGCTTCTTGAAGCACACATGAAGATCATGAGGCATAGTTGGCTGACTTTGGTGCATCCTTTCATATGACTCCCCACATGGAGTGGTTATGCGAATATGAAAGGTATGATGGAGGTAATGTTTTTTTAGGTGATAATTCGACAACCAGAATCATAGGACGAGGAAAAGTCAAGTTGAGGCTCATAGATGGAAGGATTAGAACACTGCCTGGTGTTTTGAACATCCTAGGTTTGGCTAGAAATTTGATTTCTATAAGAAAAATAGATGATGCAGGGGTAAAAACAATATTTGAAAAGGAAACATGCAAGATGGTTTGAGGAGAAATGGTGTTGCAGAAGGGAGTTCGGTTTGGAACTCTGTATAAGATACAAGGAAGTACTATTAGTGATGGGTGTAATAGTTCCATTGTTCCCGATATTGGAGTTGAAGAAGAAAGCACTCCTACAATCTTTGGAGAAAAGGTTATGTTGTGTCATCAAAGACTGGGGCATATCAGAGAAAAGGGTTTTCGACTACTACACGGTAAAGGTATGGTTGAAGGTATGTCTAACTGCTCTTTGGATTTTGATTTCTGTGAACATTGTCTATATGGGAAGAAGAATCAGGTAATATTCCCCTTTGGTGCAATGAGGGAAGAAACAATTTTACAACTAGTTCACAATGATGTTTTTGGACCTATGTCGGTCCCATCATTGGGAAAATCTGTGTACTATGTCTCATTTATAGATGACTTCTCGAAGAATACTTGGATATATTTCCTTAGGAAGACATCCGAAGTCTTTGACAGGTTTAAAGAGTTTAAGGCTCTTGTTGAGAATCAAACAGAGAAAATAATTAAGGTGCCGAGGATAGATAATGGCAGAGAGTTCTGTGGGAATGACTATGAATAATTCTGTAAGAAGTGCGGTATAGCAAGGCAGAAGACTACTCCATATACACCTCAACAGAATGAAGTTGCGGAAAGGATGAATAGGAAATTGATGGAAAAAGCAAGGTGCATGCTCAGTGGTGTCGAGTTAGGGCAATAATTTTGGGCAGAGGTAGTGGGTACTGCATGTTACCTTGTCAGCAGATCACCCTCATTAGTGTTGGATAACAAGACTCCACAAGAGGTATGGACTGGTAAGGAACCTTATCTCACACATCTCAAGGTATTTGGCTGTGATGCATATGTTCATGTTCCAAAGGAAAATAGGAGTAAGCTAGATAAGAAGGCTGAAAAGTGTATTTTTATTGTATATAAAGATGGTCTCTAAGGTTATAAGATTTGGAACCCATAAACTAAGAAGGTAGTGTATAGACGAGATGTGGTATTTAGAGAAATGAAGGATGTTGTTAAACAAGAAGTCCTACCAAGTAAGGAAGAACCAAAGAAAACATAATTTGATTTAAAGGATGATGAATCAGACTCTACATAAGAACATGAATAAGAAGAAGAAGAAGATCCTCATACTCTAGTATTGAGGACATCGGTTCGAGAAATAAGGCTATCATAAAGGTATACTCCATCTGATTTCCATTCAAATTTTTCTTTGTCTATTACTGATGATGATCCTAGAATTGTCAGGGAGGCAGTGGATTCAGAGGATGGAAATCTTTGGAAAAGGGCCATGGACAAAGAAATGAAAACTTTGGATAAGAATGAGGCTTGGGATCTAGTGGAGTTTTGAACTGTAAGAAATCCTATTGGAAGCAAATCGGTATTTAAAAAGAAGCTTAATGCAGAAGGAAAAGTGGAGAAATACAAAGCTTGATTAGTAGCAAAGGGTTATTCCCAGGTTGAGGGAATTGATTTTGGTGAGATTTTTTCTCCTGTTTCCAAGTTAACCTCTATAATATTTCTTTTATTTGTTGCTGCTGCATTTGATTTTGAAGTAGAACAGATGGATGTGAAGACAACATTCCTACATGGGGATTTGGAAGAAGAAATCTATATGAAGTAACCAGAAGGTTATGCTGTGAAGGGAAAGAACGAGATGGTATGCAAGATGGAAAAGTCCCTATATGGTTTAAAACAATCATCAAGGATGTGGTATCAAAAATTTGATACTTATATGCTGGGACTTGGCTTCACAAGAAGCAACGAGGATCAATGTGTGTATTTTAAACTAATTGGTGATCATTTTATTTATTTGGTCTTGTATGTGGATGACATGTTGCTGATAAGAAACAACAAGGAGATTATCTAGGATGTGAAAACTCAGTTGTACTCTAAATTTGACAAGAAGGATATCGGTGCTTCAAATTTCATTTTAGTCATGGAAATTAAAAGAGATTGGAAAAAGAGGAAACTTTGGTTAAATCAGAGAAAATATGTCGAGACAATGTTGCAGATGTTTAATATGTAGGAGTGTAAACCGATCAAGGTTCCTATTCCTGTTGGGGTAAAGTTTTGTGTGGATCAGTGTCCCAAGACACAGGAAGAGGAGGAGGACATGTCTCATGTTTCATATGCGAGTGCAATTGGAAGTTTGATGTATGCAATGGTCTGTACTAGACCAAACATTACACATGCAGTGGAAGTTTTGAGCAGGTATATGTCAAAACCAGGGAAAGAGAATTGGAAATAAGTAAAAAGGGAAGGAAAACATTTCAACTGTTCATTATCCACTGAAAGCGGAGCTTTCGGTAGCTAACTGGTCCAAGTTTTGTCTGTTCTAGCCACCGAAAGCACTAGCAGGGAAAAGAGGTATTGTTTTTGCATAGATCCAAGTTTTTCTTATCCAAATGCCTCAAGAATAGTCCCAATCGATAGATAATAATTAAAGGCATCCTCATCAAGAGTCTGTTTTGATTTTGGAGATTCCCATCAAGGTGGAAAGGTTAAATTGGTTACCTATTTTATGGGAAAACACTGTTTTGTTGCTAACAGGTGGCAATTTCGAATTGTCTTGTATCTCAAGAAGATCTATCAGCCTTAGAAGGATTATTACACCTGTCGAAGACTTTAAAGGATGTGAAGATCACTTGAGATAAGCGGTTGATCTATTTTATAGGATCTCTGCCTATTTTCTTGGGTCAGTTATTTACTGTCTATTTTTAGAAAGTTCGATCTAGTATTTCGGGATCTGGAGAATCTGATGTAAAGGCTATAAAGCCACAAAATTTTGATAAACCAAGCATTCGACTTTGATTTCTAAACTATACTTCTATTGTGATAAATACACTTTCTTTAATATATTAAGCCTGCAAGCTTCTTTCATTGTTATTGTCAGACTTTCTTTTTATCTCTGTTCTATGCATATGAGTTGAAATTATTTCTTTGTCTCTGTTTAATGTCCTATGGTAACTGTCATCTTACCTTTGATTATTAAGAAAGGATCATAAGCATTCACTACTATTTTGTTGACCCATCATATATATTGTTTTATGTATGTTCTGGTTAATTGATTAGTTTCTTATCCATTTGATTCACAACCTATCTGATAATAGCTCTTGAAGGCCTTGTGCTGTTTGAATATACCTAGACTGTATTGAGGACACAATCCAGTGAGTTAGATATTCATCTTGATCCAATCATTACCCATCATTGAGTGAACCATTGCAATATTAGTTAAGTTACCAGGCATCTCTGAGATACAACCTAAGAGAGTTTCCTGGAGTGATAACAAATTGGCGTCGTTTATGGGGAAAGAGATTGAAGCCCAGTTTTCCTGAGTGACGACACAGAGATGATCTTTTATGATAGACAAAGATTAGACATTACATTGGTTGTAATTATATATCTGGTGACTCCACACATTCATCCTAGATCCAAAGAAAATCAGTACCAGGGTGAATCCATAAGAATCACCTGCCACACTAGTGCCCAACCCATAATTGATTCTCAGAAAGGGAAGATCATTTCAAGGTTAGATTTCAAAATCAAGTACTAAAGGTAACTATATTTATTATTCTAAGGAATTAGAAGTACAAAAAACTTATTTTTCTTCCTCTAAGATTATCAGTGGAAAATCAACTATAACAGCTGCAGAAGGATCATTTATTGAAAATATTTCTGCAGACCAACAAATTTTTTTTTGTCAAGAAGAAAATGTCAATACATAAAAAGTAATAGGATCAAATTTGGTTGAAGAATCATCTAATACCTTAGAAAGAAGTCACAGCTCTTCATCTCTTGAGTCCTTTCACTCACAACAGGAAGAACATCATATGAATATTCACACTAGCCTTCTTGCTGTAGAACACATTCTTCAAGAACTGTCTGCCAAAGGTGAAGGAAACTTGGCTGAACAACTTGCAAATTTCTATATAGCATCATATCAAACTTCCTTCCCATCAGAGAGTTCACCCCCTTTTCAATTAAATCCCCCCAGTGTTGAAGAAGCTGAGAAAATCATATCACCTCCCTCACCAATAGTCATTATGGCTGCACCTCCTCCATTGACCAAAATGAAATGAATTCTAGCTGCTAGATATGCACCTCTTGTGTTTCCAAATCAACCTGCAACCATGCCCACTGGTGACTACCAGAAGTATATGCCAAAATTTACCGGAGAAGGAGATGTAACTGTAGAGGAACATATAGAATCCTTCTATAGCTATGCTAAGAACCTAAACATAGAATATGCTGATGTTTGGACTAGAGTTTTTGTCTAGAGCTTGGATGGGCATGCTAGGAAGTGGTTCAAAGAGCTTCCTGCTGTCTCTATAGCCCGAAAAAAAGAGATGGATGATGTATTTTTGAAGCATTGGGGAGACATGAGAGATTTCTTGTACTATATCACAGAATTTGGAAACCTTAAGAAAGAAAATGGTGAATCTGTATCTAATTTCACTAAGAGATTCAACAGAGTGTATACTAAAATCCCTGCAGAAGTCAAACCTATAGAGACCTCTGCCCAAATCACTTATGCCAACTCATTTGATTTCGAATTTTGTTTTCTACTAAGAGAAAGAAGGTATGCTACACTTTCCTTAATGCAAGATGTTGATCTAGAAGTTGAATCAAATATCTTAGCTGCTCATAAGTTGAAGGGAGGCATTGATAGGAAAAGGCAAAAAGAAGAAGCATCTTCTTCGTTAATTCCAAATCCTAAGATAGAAAAATTGGATAAGATGCTAGAATCATTAACCTCAGAAATGTCCAAGCTTAAAATTGAGAATAAGCAACCTGCCAAAGGGAAGGGTTCTTATGAATACCCTCACAGAAATCCAAATCAGAATCCAAATACTTTCAGGAGGAATAATCAACAAACATAGATCTTGAGAAGAGAAATAAATCCTATAGAAGATCAGAGGGTAAAAGATCCTCTTCAAAATATTGTGATGGATAATGATGAAGATGATTGTTAAGAAGAAGAAGAAGATAATATTCACTGTGTTGGAGATGATGCAGGAAAATCTTATTTGACATAGCATGATTATGAAGAGGCATTAATCACTGAACTGATAAATGAGAATTCTGCTGATAATGGTGTTTTCCAAACTGATGAGGGGAACACATATAATTTGAGATCTAAGTCAAATACTGTCAAGCATAGTGCATCAACTCCTCCTTCAAAGAAAACTGCTCCCCTTGCCAAGCAACAAACTCAAAAAGAGCAGGTTCTTGATGACCAACCAATTATTTTCAAAACCCCTCCAAAGGAAAATACACCAAATCCTCCTCCTAAAAAGACTGCTACCCCCCCGAAGAAACAAGTTCAAAAAAATCAGATTTCCGATGAGCAACAGAGTGTTTTGAAATCTCCTTCAAATGAGGTAAAGCCTTCTAATAAAGCTTCCTCCTCTTTCAATTTTAAATCCGAGATACAAAAAATCAAAATTCCCATCCCTTTGGTTGAGTTAATTAAGAATGAATCATTTAAGAAAGATATCCTCAAGACCCTTGAGCCTAAGTCCGTATCTCCTTCTGCTAATATTCTAAATATATATGATGACAAGCCCACCATTGTGTTAGGACAAATGGTAGAGGATAGAGATGAAAGATGTCCACCTTTTTATATCTCTCTGAACATTCATGACAAAACACTGCATAACTGCCTGCTTGACTCTGGAGCCTCTCACAATCTGATGACAAAGGAAGTCATGGATGAGCTTGGATTAGATATTACTAAAACTTACCATGATCTTTTCTCATTTGACTCTAGAAAAGTTAAATGTCTCAGGATGATCAAAGACTTGGTAGTAACTTTAACTCAAGCACCTATGAAAACTATGGTCATGGATATAGTTGTAGCAGACATTCCACCCAAATTTGGATGTTTGTTGTCAAGATCATGGATGAAGAGGTTAGGAGGAACTCTTCAAATGGACTTTTCATATGCTACTATTCCTGTTTTTGGAGGAGTAAACAAGAGACTTTATAAAGAGTCCCAACTTGCTTACATTATCATTGATGAACAAAATCCAACCAACCATCCTATTTACTTAGTTGACACATGTATGGGATCTTGCATCTTACAGTTTGATAATTCGTTGTCGGATTCATTGTCGCTTAAGAAGCCTGCAGTTTAGTCCATAGAAGTAGAAGAAGATGACCTTTGGACCATGTTCTTTGATGGAGCTTGTACTAGAGAATCAGCTCGAGCAGGGGTAGTATTCATGTCACCTTCAAAAGAAACTACTCACTTGTCTTTTAAACTTGATTTTAAGGTGACTAACAACATTGCAGAGTATGGGGCATTGCTCCTAGGATTATATGCAGCCAAGGAGATGAAGATTCATAAATTACAGGTATTTGGAGATATGGATTTAATAATTCAGCAGGTGAACAAATCCTTCCAGGACAAACATTTTAGGCTGAAAGCATATAGGGATGAAGTGCTAAAGATGATTGCTGCCTTTACAGATTTCAAGATTTCATATGTACCTAGAGCTATGAATGAATTGGCTGATTCATTGGCTATTTCAGCCTATGATTTTATACCTCCTCTACCCCCCAAATTTAATTATGAAATCCAAGTGAGGTATAAGCCCTCTCTCCCTGATAATGTGAAGTTTTGGAAAGTATTTGAAGATGATGCAGAGTTGACTAGATTTCTTGGAGTGATTGATGAATTTGCAGATCTACAAATTGATTTGGAAAATGAACATGATGAAATAACAGAGAAACCTAAGTTCAAAAGTAAGATTGGAGCACATGAAATTGTTCAATTGTCCACCAACAAAATTCCTAAAGGTTTGGTCCCTTCAGAGAGAATTTTTGATCATAATGACGTTGCTGTTAAACTAGAAAAGAAAGAGGAATATTATGATGTGTTTTAGTTTAATGTAGCAAATGAAAAAATCCCTAAGTATGCTAATCTAGTTTCTCATTTGATTGATAAACATAAATCTGAATATGGTGAGTTGTTAAAGGAATTTTATGATATATTTGCATGGCAGTATGGTGATTTGAAGACATACAATACAAAGATTATTCAACATAAAATTCCTTTGAACAAAGACACAATACCTTTTAGACAAAAACTCAGATCATTCAGTCCAATTTTGTTGCCTATTATGGAGAAGGAAATCAAAAAAATGATGGATGCCAAGATCATTATCCCTCTTAGATACTTTGAATGGATTGCCAACCTTATTCTTGTTAGAAAGAAAATTGGTGAGATTAGACTCTGTGTAGACTTTAGGAATCTAAACAAATGCTCTAAAAAAGATAATTACCCATTGCCTAAGATGGAACATATTCTGTAGAAAGTTTTGGGAGCTAGTGTCATGTCATTCATTGACGGTTTCTCAGGGTATAACCAAATTGAAGTCCATCCAGATGATAGGGAAAAAACAACATTTACTACACCATGGGGTACATTTATGTACGAAAAAATGCCATTTAGACTGATGAATGCAGGACCAACATTCCAGAGGGCAATGGATATTTCATTCGTGGGGGAAAAGACAGATTTGTATTGATTTATCTTGATGATATCACATTTTTTTCATACATCCATGAAGATCACTTGCAACATCTAAGAAATACTTTCTTGAAATGTAGAAAATATGGTATTTATTCAAATCCCAAGAAATCCCATTTTGCACTCAGAGAAGGCAAGTTTTTTGGGCATATTGTTTCTGCAAATGGAGTGAAGATCGATCTAGCAAGAGTAGAGGCAATTTAGAAATTGTCTCTCCCAAGATCCAAGAAAGATATCCAATCTTTCCTTGGAACCATAAATTTCATCAGGAGGTTTATTGCAAATTTTGCTAAGCTTACCAAATATATCACATGCATGTTGAAAAAAGATTCTGAAGTAAAGTGGACATAAGAAGCCATAAATTCTTTTGAATCTATCAAAAAAGCTATTATGACAACCCCTGTCTTAATTAGCCCGAATTTTGATAAAGATTTTTATATTTTCTCATTTGCCTCTAATGATACAATTGCAGCAGTGTTGTTACAGAAGACTGAAGATGGGCACAAGCAGCTAATAGCATTTTATAGAAAAGTTTTGAGGGATGCTGAAATTAAGTATGACCCAATTGAAAAAAGGCCTATGCACTAATCAAATCACTCAAATCTTTCAGGATCTATATACTACAGGCCAAGGTAATAGCATATGTACCCTCAATTTCTGTGAAAGATGTCCTTGTTTATCCTAACATTGATGGTAAGAGGAGAAAGTGGATAGATAAAATGATTGAATTTGATATAGAGATCAAGCCAATAAAACTTATCAGAGGCCAAGGGATTGCAAAACTTCTTGCACAAGACAATTGTAGAATGTTAGAGATAAATTTTGTTGGGGTAAATGCAGAAAGTGATCAACATCAAATTTCAGCAGAGAAACTTAACTATGATTCGCAGGTATCCTCTCACTTGGCAGATTGTGAATGGTACAGTCATATAATTTATTTTTTGCAGAATTTGACAGCTCCACCAGACATGAGCAAGACACAAGTGAGATATTTGAAGCTTAAGGCCATCAAATTCTTCATAAGTGACAAGATGTTGTTCTGGAAAGATCCATCAGGGGTATTCTTGAGATGCATTAACAAGGTAGAATCAGTTCAAACAATGACATCATTTCATAGCAGTGAATGTGGAGGACACCATTACTAGAAAACCACTGCTCATAAAATTTTGAGAGCTGACTACTATTGTCCTTGTTTATTTTCCGATGTATGTGCATTTGTCAAATCATGTGATAAATGCCATAGGTTTTTAGGTAAGCAACAGTTGAAATCTCTGCCCCTTAAACCTGTTATGGTTACAGGTCCCTTCCAACAATGGGGGTTAGATTTCATTGGGGAAATACATCCACCTTATAGAAATCAACACAGATGGATTCTTGTTGCTACTGATTACTTCACGAAATGGATTGAAGCCATTCCCACCAGGAATGCTAATCATACAGTAATAATTAACATTCTATATGATCATATTTTTGCTAGGTTTGGCTGTCCCAAAAGACTTGTTATAGACAATGCAACAAAATTCAATGATAAAGCCATGGTAAAGTTGTGTGAGGACATGGGAATCCAGCTAGTTCATTCTACAACCTATTATCCACAAGGTAATGGCCTTGCCGAGTCTTCAAATAAGAGTTTGATAAGAATTGTTAAAAAATTACTAGAACATAATCAAAGGAGTTGGGACTCTAAATTAAAGTTCGTTTTATGGGCTGATAGAGGAACAAATAAGAAATCTATTGATACATCTCCATTCAAGCTGGTTTATGGCACATAAGTTGTTTTTCCAATCCAGCTCGCGTTACCAGTAGCCAGATTTCTTCAGGAGGCGGATTCCGAGCCAAATGATCTTACCAGGAGGATTTTTTATTTGGTTGAATTATAGCAGACCAGAGAACAGTTGGTTGAAAAGAATGAATTGCATTGGAGAAATATGAAGGACACTTTTGATAGAAAGGTGAAGGCAGATATTTTTAAAGCAGGGGATCTAGTTTTGAAATGGGATGCAACAAGGCAGGAAAAGGGTAAACATGGCAAGTTTGATGCTCTCTAGACAGGTCCATTTATTATATCATCAGTGGAGCAGAACAACACTTTTGTTCTCTGAAATCTGGAAGGTGATAAAGTCACAGGTGGCCCATTCAATGAGAGTTTTCTCAAACTCTATTTTTATTGAGGCTTTCTCAAGCCTTACTCTATTGTAAATTTTTAGTTTCAATTTTTCTTTTTCAGTCTTTGTGTTAAAATAAATCCATGCCCAATGGACTACTGAGTCAGTTAGTTTTGAGTCTTAGGTGAAAGGAAAGGCTACAGAGTCAATAAGGTTCTTGAAACCTCACAGGGAGGCGTTCATCCCCAGAAGGAGCCAGATGTTATCTCCTTAAATAACACTGTCAATTTTGTTGATTTAGGTGATAGGAAGTCATTGAAAAATGCAGTTCTAAAATTTTCAAGGTTCACTTTTGAGAACCTTACGTTTGTAATAAAGTTTTGAAAAAGTCAGATTTGATTTTTATTTAAAAAAATTCAAAACACAGGTTTCGGTGGCTAAGTGCCTCTCCAAAAACGCTTCGAAGCCATTGAAAGCCTTAGCTTTCGGTGGCATAAAACCGAAATTCAGGGATATTTAGCCACTGAAAGAGCAAGAGCTTGAAATAGTCAACATGTCCTTTCACGCACCGAAACCATTGGGTTGATGTGTTATGATTGCAATTAACTGCTGAAAAGACAGAAAAAAAGTCGCTTGAAGACTTGGATCTCATCGCGGTGTGATACATCGAATCTTTTAAACTTTTGTTTCATTAAAGCACGTGGTTGTGTACATTCCCATCATTGAAGTTTACCAAATCATGATGACTTCAAATATTTCACGTTCCTTGTAATCAGGGTCTTTTTCTTAGTGCATATCTCACATTTTTCGTTTCTATCACAGCTAAGCCAAAGCTCCCTAATTTTGCGCTGTGTGTTCTCCCTCCAAGCACGAATTTCCAATTGTAGGTGTACAGGAGCATTCCAGAAAATGAAGACAAGAGGACCAGCTCTGAGAAAGGAACTTGATGATATTCGCTACTTGGAATCACACCCAGATGTGTGTCAACTATTCAAGGATGTTGGTTGCTACAAGTTTTGTGCAAAATTACAGAGCTCTCACCAACAGGTAGTAGAATATTTTGCTCTGACTTTTGATGGAAGAAAAACAATCATTGGCCAAGATGAAGTCCGAGTGGATGAAGCCCTCATAGGTGAAGTGATAGAACTTCCAAGGACTGGAGGAAACTGGTTCAAAACCACTGTCACAAAAGATGTTGAATTTAGGTCATACCTGAAACCAGAACACAAATGTTTGGTATGGAAGAAAGACATTCCTATGTCTTTTCTTGAAGAGAAATGGAAATATTTATTGAAATCCATCTTTGTTTATGTAACTTGTGAAGGTAGATACAATAGGGTTATGATCTATCATTTTAAACTCATGAACCATTTCATTGGTAGAATCCCACTCAATCTGCCTTATTACCTCCACAAAATCTTAACTAAGATGGCTCATCAGGTCAAGGCTAAGCCAAACAAGGTTGCAGGTAGGATATCTCAACACAGTTTGATTAAACTCTTGGTTTATGAGCTGTTGCAGAGAAGGAGCAAGGAATGGAATTACTTCTTATTTTGGAATGATTTTCAGACTTATGTACAACCAGAGGATAAGAAGAGTCCTTCTTCAAAGAAGTCTTCTAGTCCCAAAAGTGGAAAGAGGAGGAGGAGAGCCATCTCTCTAGTTCCAGTTGATCAACCCTCTCCATCTTCTAAGCCTAAAAAAAATAAGAAGAAACTGAATTTTAGTAGTGAGGCGGAGAAGGCAGAAGAACCTCTAGTGGACAAGAGGATTCTCAATCTCCACTATACAGACTCGGAGGAGGAAGAGCACCGGGTTGAAATAGGGCATGAAGATCCAAATACCACAGGGCATGAAGATACAATGTATGTAAATCCATTCATAGCAAGGTATGAAGATCTTCCATCACCTACAGCCAAAGAAGAACAAGAGTTGCAAGTTGCAGATGCCTCATCTAGTAGAAAAGTAAAGAAGAGCAAATAAAAGGAAATCAGGAAACTTAAAAAGAAGTTAGCTCAGTAAGAAGTGCTAGAAAGGGTAATTAAAACCAAATACGAAACCTTGTCAAAGAATTTTGCAGAAATCAGTTTAGCCTTAGAAAAATTGGCACATGAAAGCATAAAGGAAAAGAAAAAGAAGAAGAAGATTGTAAATGACTACAACAAATTATGGAGAGTAGCTATGCACTTGAAGAAAAAGGTCAGGGCTTTAAGGTTGTGAACTATGTCTTCAAGATCCCTGTATCAACCACATGCTACTCTTGAAACCCTAGCAGAGGTAGGCATTCATTGCAATGATCCAGAGGCAACCAACAATCCTACAGCCATTCTAGAACTTGAGCATGGTGCAGAGGCTTCAGAAGATCAGCCCTAAGGTGTTTTAAAGTTAAGCCAAAAGGTATTATGCAATTTTTTTTAAAACAAAACTTTCGATGGCTTAGGCGAACATTTCAACTGTTCATTAGCCACTGAAAGTGGAGCTTTCGGTATCTAACTGGCCCAAGTTTTGTCTGTTCTAGCCACCGAAAGCATTGACAGAGCATAGATGTATTGTTTTTGCACAGATCTAAGTTTTTCTTATCCAAATGCCTCAAGAACAGTCCCAATCGATAGATAATAATTAAAGGAATCCTTATCAAGTGTCTGTTTTGATTTTGGAAACGCCTAGAAAGGTGGAAAGGTTAAATTGGTTACCTATTTTATGGGAAAACACTGTTTTGTTGCTAATAGGTGGCAATTTCGAATTGTCTTGTATCTCAAGAAGATCTATCAACCTTAGAAGGCTTATTACACCTGTCGAAGACTTTAAAGGATGTGAAGATCACTTGAGATAAGTGGTTGACCTATTTTATAGGATCTTTGCCTATTTTCTTGGGTTCGTTATTGACTGTTTATTTTTAGAAAGTTCGATCCAGTATTTCAGGATCTAGAGAATCTGATGTAAAGGCTATAAAGCCACAAAATTTTGATAAACCAAGGGTTCGAATTTGAGTTTTAAACTATACTACTATTGTGATAAAGGCACTTTCTTTAATATATTCAGCCTGCAAGCTTCTTTCATTGTTAGTGTCAGACTTTCTTTTCATCTCTGTTCTATGCCTATGAGTTGAAATTATTTCTTTGTCTCTGTTTAATGTCCTATGGTAACTGTCATCTTACCTTTGATTATTAAGCAATGATCATAAGCATTCACTGCTAGTTTGTTGACCCATCATATATATTTTTTTATGTATGTTCTGGTTAATTGATTAGTTTCTTATCCATTTGATTCACAACCTATCTGATAATAGCTCTTGAAGGCCTTGTACTATTTGAATATACCTAGACTGTCTTGAGGATACAATCCAGTGAGTTAGATATTGATCTTGATCCAATCATTACCCATCATTGAGTGAACCATTGCAATATTAGTTAATTTACCAGGCATCTTTGAAATACAACCTAAGAAAGTTTCCTGGAGTGATAACAAGATCTATACATCGTTTGGTCTACTTTTGGTGAGTCATCTTCTAGAATTAGTTTACATCCAGTGACCATTGGAGTACCCATATGTTTACTGTCTTCCATTTGGAATTTCTTCAACATTTCCTTGATATATTTGGTTTGAGAAACAAATATTCCATTTCCTTTTTGATTTACTTGTAAACCTAAGAAGAATGATAGTTCTCCCAGCATATACATTTCAAACTCTTCTTGCTTTTTGGTTGCAAATTTTCTTCTTAGTGTAGTAAGATTACTCCCAAATATGATGTCATCTACATATACTACCACAACAATCATGTTTTGATCCTCAATTTTGATATATAAGTTGCTTTCAGTAGTCCCTCTCTTATATCCCTATTTTTGTAGATACTGATCAAGCCTAGAGAACCATGCTTTAGGGGCTTGTTTAAGACCATACAGAGCCTTTTTAAGTTTTCACACATTGTCCTGGTTTTCTGATAACACGAAACCTTCTGGTTGCTCAATGTAGACTTCTTCTTCTAGTGTTCCATTAAGGAATTCTTATTTGACATCCATTTGATAGATTTTGAAATTTTCGAAACATGCAAATGCTAGGAACATTCTGATTTCTCAAGTCTTGCTACTAGAGAGAAAGTTTCTTCAAAATCAATACCTTCTACTTGGGAATATCCTTTGCAGACCAATCTGGCTTTGTTCTTCATAATTTCCCCATTTTCATTTAATTTTTTCTTGAAGATCCACTTAGTTCCTATCACATTCTTGTTCTTGGGTCTTGGAACTAGTTCCCAAGTCCGATTCTTTTCTATTTGATGTAGTTCTTCATTCATTGATTTTATCCAATCTTTACTTTTGAAAGATTATTTAACTGATTTAGGTTCAATTAGGGATAACATTTCTTGTTCTGAGTCAAAGTCTAGTTTCCTTCTTGTTTCCACTCCTGCACTTTTATCTTCAATGATCTGGGTTTCAGGATGATTCTTTTGAAACCTCTTTGATGGAGCTCTTGGAAAGGGAGTTTCTTCATTGTCTTCTTCATCATCGAGAGGTTCATTTTCCTGTGTTTCATCATCATCTTCTTGCTGAGATTCTACATCATCATCCTCTTATTGAGATTTTATATCATCATCTTTTTGTTGAGATTTTTTATCAAAGCCTTGGGATATGCCCTTTATTAGATCATCTATTTTTACATTTGCACTTTCCACTATTTTTAGTAGTATGAGATTATAACATTTGTATGCCTTTTTATTTGATGAGTATCCTAAGAATATTCCTTCATCAGATCTTGGGTCAAACTTTCCTAGGTTATCTTCATCATTCTTTATGTAACATTTACTTTCAAAAATTCTAAAGTATTTTACAGAGGCTAGCCTCCCAAACCATAGTTCATAAGGGGTTTTGTCATGATTGGGTCTTAACTAAGCTCTATTAAGTATGTGAACTGATGTGTGGATTTCATCTCTCCAAAATTTGACTAGAAGTTTGGATTCATTTAGCATAGTTCTTCCAGCTTCTTGAACTGATATGTTTTTCCTTTCTACCACTCCATTCTATTGAGGAGTCATGGGAGTTGAAAACTATCTTTTGATACTATGGTTTTCACAGAATTGAGTGAACTCTTTAGAGGTGAACTCTCCTCCATTATTTGATCTTATACACTTAATTTTTAGATCTATTTCATTTTCTACAAGAGCATTATATATTTTAAATTTCTCAAAGGCTTCTAATTTTTCTTTTAAAAAGAAAACCCAGGTCAATCTTGTGTAATCATCAACAATCAACATAAAATAATTTTCACCATAAGTGCTTTTGGTTCTAGTAGGTTCACATAGATCTATTTGAATAAGCTCTAATGGTTTGGTTGTGAAATGCTCTTTTGTTTTGAACCTAACTCTTGTTTGCTTTCCTATTTGACAATGTTTACAAATAGGATATGAAGGTTTAATCACTTTTGGCAGGTCCCTAACTGCTTCTTTTTCATTGGATTTAATCAAGTTGTCAAAGCTTAAATGTCCCAACCTTCTATGACATAGCCAACTTTCATGTACTTGGCTTAAGCAACATTTTCCTTCTTCTATATCGAGGATGTACACATTACTCGATGTTCTTGGTGCAACTGCCACTAGCTTTCCAGTGTCCTTTTTTCTGATTTCACATTTCTGAGAATCAAAAGTATGTATGTGACCTTGATCACAAGTTTGACTTACACTTAGAAGATTTGGTTTGATATTTTCTACCAAAAGTACATCTTCTGCTTTGGTTTTTTATTTCCTAAACTAACAGTTCCTTTTCCCAGTATCTTGGCTGGCATATTATCTCCAAAAGTTACTTTCCTTTTCCTTTCTTATTTAACTTGAGAAATTTACTTTGATCTCCAGTCATGTGTTTGGAACATCCACTGTCTATATACCATTGAAACTCTTGATTTCTCGCATATAATGCTACATTACGCTCTGTTTGGTTTTTCCTCCATTCTTTTTTATTATGGGGAATATTTGTCTTTTTATCATAATTTGGTAATCTACAATCACTTGTTTTATGACCATAGTTGTTGCATTTTTGACACTCACTATTGAAATCTTGCAAAGGAGAAAATGAGTTATAGTTTCTTTTTTCTTTAATGTACTTGTTGTTCTTATCTCTTTGGACATTTCTATTATTGTATTGTCCATAAGCTTTGCAGTGTACTGCCTTATGTCCAAAATTATTGCAAGAGTAACAATATCCAATAAATAAATATTTAGGGGTATTTCTTCTGATGAATTTCTTTTGGTCATCTTTTACTCTAGTGGAGAGTGTTGATTTTTGTTTATGTGTAACAATTTTCAATAGTGTCATCTTTGCGTCATTATATTATTTTCTAAATGAGTTTTTTAGAGCATCTGCGTAGCTGATTGGTTTCTTGACAGATCCTTGTGATCTAGAAGTTGAGTCTTGAGTGTATCCCAACCCAGTCCTGTTGTTTGGTGATCTTTTACTACTGAGAATTTCATTCAAGATCCTTGAACTGTTTTCAAATTGTGATCCCTTCTTTACTTTCTCAATTTCGCTTTTTAGTAGCTTAATCTCAGCTTCTAGTTTATCACATACTTGTTTTTTATCATTAAGTTGTTGTAGAATGTTTTCTTTAGTTTTATTAGCTTCCAGGAGATGGGACTTCAAATCACTGATGGTCTATTTTGACTCCTTGATGGTTTTGGAAACTTCCCTCTCTCTTGATTTAATAGCTTCTTTAATCTCTAGAAGCTCTCTTCTTAGTACCCTATTTTGTTTTTTAGTTTTTTCTAGTTCTTCAATTACACTAAAGATTTCTTCTTCGAAGTTCCTTTCTTCTTCGTCTTCTAAATGTTTATCATCTTGAGTTCTCATTCCCATAAACAAAAGCTCTGAATTTTCATCTTCACTCATGTCTGAAGAGCCGCTGTCTTCTTTGGAGTAGAAGTTTTTCTTTTTCTTATAAAATTTCTTCTTGTATTGGTCTTTCTGGTTGTGAACTTCTTCATCATTTTCCTCCTGCTTGGGATAGAGACATTTGTTAGCAAAGTGTCCAATTTGACCACAGTTGAAACATTTGAAAGGTAATTTTCCTTTATATTTTCCAAATCCTTTATGGAGTTTCTTTATAAAGTTGGCCTCTTCTACATTTGATATATCTGATAACTTATCATTGGTCTTTTGCTCCTGCCTCATCTTTGTATTAGATGCTTTAAATGTTGTTTCATTTTTTGCTGATTTATCATTCGCTGTTCTCATTTCACATGCTGTAAAAATTCCATGAAGCTGATCAACTCTTAGTGTTCTTAGATCAGATCTATCTTCAATTGTAGAAATCTTTGCATCATATCTCATAGGTAATGACCTTAGTATTTTTTTTCATAATAGTATTATCTATAATTTCTTTTCCTGCCACTCTGATTGAGTTAACCACTTCATCTACCATATGAAAGTACTCATCAATATTTTCTTCTTATTTCATTTTTAGATTTTCAAACTGAGTTCTATAGGTCTATAGTTTGGATCCTTGACTTTGTCCTCTCGTTCCCTCTTGTTGATCCATCTTTAGGATCTACCTTCCAGTTGTTAGACTGTGCTGAAGGCACCTTCTCTGAGACAAATTGTTGGAATATTGAGAGAGGGGGGCTAGTGAATCAATATTACCTCTTTTTCAATTAACAATTACTTTTTATATTTTATTGATTACCACAATGAATTAACAATGAATTGTATGCAAAATAAATTATATAAATATATTTAACATCAATTACAAGGTTTTATAAAGAATAGTGAAGGACACCAATCCTCTTTAGAGCACCAACCCTAAGAGACACAGATCCCCTTCTCCAGGGAACTAACCCTAGGAAGCACCAACTCCCTTGTCTTTAGGGCACCAACCCTAGGAAGAACCAACTTCCTTGTATTTAGGGAACCAACCCCAGGAAGCACCAACTCTCTTATCTTTTACAATTTTCTTATTAAGGATATGAATCCTTCCATGCTCCTCCCTTCCACCCTCACTGCATAAGTATCTTCAAATTTCCTTCTTGGAATCTGATTCTACTTCTGATCTTCTAATATGGACTACAAAGACACTTTCTTCTCACCACTCTTTCTCATTTATATACTCTTCCAACTGGTGTGAGCTATGAAATATCGTGTCCCTTTGTTTGTACCATCACACCTCTTTATTAATAATAATCTCGTTTGTTTTTCTTTATTCAAATATTATCAAGAAGCCTTTTCAATTTAATGAAAATGATTTTCATTAATTGATCACAGGTATGGATCGATTTCATTTAATCGATCATACGTATTGCATAAATCAAATTCTGTAGAGGCGCTTCCTTCAAACCATTTACATGTGACCATCTGCGCAAAGACATGGGCTTATTATCTAAGCGATGCTCCTAGAACCTTATGGATTATGTGTTCATAACCCATGAATGGGGCATAGAACCTAGTTCTCTGGATTTCGACATTCAACGATTTTTCTTTGACAATAATCTAATCTTCTAGAGTTTTCAATTTCCCAAAATGGTTACCTCTCACATGGGTTGATCCGATGGCTGAAATGATTCCCAGAACCAAATCAACAGTCTGGATCCAATCCTTACTCATTATTTTACTGCTTAATCCAACGATTATGACTTAATCAATGGGTGAGTGAACGATTCTCGTTCATTTCAGAACTTCGAGACTCTGGGCATTTGCTGGTGGAAAAAAGTTCTGAAGTACATACTCTTGGAGTGACATAGCTACGTACGTCACTTGTGACTTGGAATTGGCTAAGTGTCTACCACGTGTTACTTAGATTCATGATTTACACGTACCTGAAATGTCGATTTCATATTGATACTTGTCATTATTTGACTGTGCTACATGTCCTTGCTGACATGGTCTGTTGACATGGATATCTTGATGTGTGTGCTATGTGTCTTCACTTCGTGACTTCAGAGTTTTGGACTTGGTATTTTATTATCCTATCCTTCCACTTTTCTCAATCCAATGGTCGGTATATTATCTGAAGTGTTCCTTGGATTGGACGACTCATGTCCACTTCAAGACTTCGGCCTTCGGGTGAAATCATATGTTATGAATCCTTTTTCGCTGAACTGGTCAACACCAAAGTTGACCACACTCATCCTTGGTGCGCTCTAAATAGATCAATGGTTGACAGGATTTTCTTGCTCTTCCTCTGATCTCGCGGTTGATGGAAGTTCATGACTTCAGAACTTCAGTTAACTTCACCTTTCTTACTTCTCATTTTACCCGAAGTGAGATTAACCGAAGTGTAACGTCCTCACAACTTTTAACCTGAAATGAATGTTATTCATTGATCGTGATCTTAGGTCGATGACTCGATTTGTCTGCGATGCTTCTTTGCCTTGGTTTAAATCCAACGACTCTTCTTTTTCCCAAAAAGTTACCGACGATCGGATGGCTGTCGAGAATTCGAGTTCTTAGGGATTCTAGATGAGACCTTATCATATATATCTACTTCATATCGAATGGTCATAACTTTTTTCGAAGTACTCCTTAGATCAGATGACTCACGTTTACTTCAGAACTTCGACTTCGGCTAAAATTCCTTCATGCACATTTCCTTCGGTCGATTTTACCCAAAGTGGTCAATGCTGGGATGACCATGCATATGTCACTTCCATGATCTATGGTCCATGACTTACTCTGTTGTTCCACTCAAATTGATCCAATGGTCGATGTGGGTTGTAGAACCGTAACTTACACGTGGTTTAGCCTGTCACCCAAACTTTGTAATTGAAGTTGTGCGATTGTTGGTGGATCAACCACAGTCGTCGACATTTGAATCAATGAGATCCGATGATATAGACTATTTGCGGTATTGGAATTAACATGTAGTTTAATTCTCCCTTCATGCTTCACAATCAATCCCTGAACTTGATCTGACGCTTGCGTATCCAACAAACCTGGTTTGTCTTGTGGGGATTTCAATCCCGATCACATTTTTGCAATGCACTTTCCCTTTTGAGCTTCATGTGCATCATCGAATGTTGACATGAATGAAAATACATCAATGAATGTATGTCCAACAAAGCCTTTAGGCTTGATCTCACTGATGACATGAGAACAATCATATTTCAAGTGCATGCAGGATGAAACAGATTTGGATGAATCACTTGAGGGAGAGGAGGGGGCAACAACAACTTTTCCTTTATCATGCATGTGGTGGGATTCAGTATTGAGTCTCTTTCTTGCGTGGGAAGACTGTACAAGTGAGTGTGCAGGGGAAATTTGGACATTTGGGTTAATCGGTGGAGGAGGACTAGGTAGAAACAAATTGGGTCAGCCACGATGTTGGGAGACTACTGGGTGAACAAGCTCCTGCCATCTGTTATTCTCAGGGACTTCAGGTTGTAATGAAACATGAGGGGGAATAGGGATACCAGGGACATGCTGGGGTTGGAAGGGAGGGATTTATGTCCTAGGTTGGACTATCCCTTGTCCAATCCAATTGAAAAATACAACTTGGAAGAGCTGGTTTAACTCTTGTGGATCTGCATCAAAATGTATCAAGAATCTTGACCTTTTAGGCCCTCTGTTTCAATTCCCTCTACCCCTATTATTTTTTCCATGGCTTCCTTTGCTGAAGAAGCTCATCATGTATGTAGTGTTTATTAGAAACTAGCTTCTTAAACAAACCATACATGACATCTCTTTAATATGAAAGAAAGTTTGTCTCAACAATCACATCAGACCCATGCAATCCTATCCATAAGATTCATTTAATACTTGTCAATGAGCAGGGGGTGAATAAGGGTTCTGGGATATCTAAGGGGGTTGTATTGAGAAAAAAAGTGATAATATGAAAGGAAGTAAGAACATGATTACTGCTCAACAAATCATTAAACAATCAACTGTGTTACAATAACAAAATCATATCAATTGTGACCCATATCTGTGTCATCTTTTAATTGCTGTAACACATAGTTTCTATTTAATTTTAATTTAATTTTAAGAATAGGGCATTCAAAGTGAATTTGGGATTATGAGGGAATTCATAATGTGCGAAAAAGTGAGAGAATGATAGGGAATTTAATGGATATTGTTCATAAAAAAAATTAAATAATTAATAATCATAACCCTGTATTAAAATCAATCTAAAAAGCACCAACATTCACTGTTTCTCAATTGTATACCAAACTGCTTGTTGTTCCAATAATTAATTTTCCCAGAATTCCTCAATTCATAACAGTCTGTGCAATCATAACTTATAAACAAAAAAAAACTTTCCATTCAACAATCCTATTTAACAAAGCATTGATCCCTTCCCTTTTTTTTTTTCTTTTAAAAATAATAAAAAAAATGCACAACAATATGCTCGAGATCTATCCCTGTTAATCCATAATGCATCACAATAACAATCAACATCCATTGTTTACCAATTAACAACCGGGCCCAATTAAAATATACACATGTCTCTTTTCAAACGTGAACATACTTCAAAATATGCCTAATTATACATAGTGGTCATCATATCGATCGACAAGATATTGTAATGAAACAACAGTCAACCAAAACATAAAACCGGAGCCTTATCACTGTGGATATAACGTCCCTCTAAAACAATTGGTAGTCTGTGCGATGTTCCAATATAATATATGAAGCAAACATAACCAACTACACACATGCATCATTTTTTAAACTGGACAGAACCCTAATCGAGCTTAGCAAAATCACACAGGTGTTTCCATTTGCAATCAAGACCATGCTGGTAAAAACAATGAGTGAAACCATAATGAAAGGAAGACATCGCTCGACTGTATGCAAGTGCTTGTTTCATTCTTTTTCCAACAATTTTGCTATACAAGGACAAGACAAAAACTCAACGAGAGAGAATGTGTTTTAAATATCTCCATAACCATTTCACTGATACCCAATACTAGACAGACCTAGAAGGTGCCCGAGGTGAGCAAAGACAAGGAGTCTACATCAGGCTCTGTCAAAAATCAAATGCAGGGAAGCAACAAGAGATTATCCATCCTTAAACATCAACACAGAGAGTTGAAGGTCTTCCGAGACTTATCAAGGTTAGGAAAAAATACCTTTCGAAAAAGACACAGTAGCAAGCCACAAAATCTTACTTATTACTCCAAGTCTGGGCAAAGGAACCAATAGTTAACCACCGAGGAGAGAAAATACAAGTAAGGAAAAATAACCAGTGCACATGGTGCATTTAACAATTGCAGAGGAGAGGTGAGGGTTAATTTAACAGTGGCAATTATCAAAATAAAACACAGAGATATAACATCTCTATCCAATACTTAAGAGCTAAACAACTTGACATCAACACCAATGAGGAAACACTCGTCCTTTTGACAGAATTATCAGATACAACTTGTATCAATCCACAACCATACAGGCATGTATTAATGCTAGGGCCACTGAAGACTGGATCTTGGGATACTTCGGTGAAAAGACAGTAAGAACGAGCCAACGACCATGAATTGGGGTTTAAAGAAAGAAAACAACAACTATTGGCAATTACTCTGCGACTGGGTAAGGGTTACAATCATGACTGTGAGGGAACGGAAAAATCGATGGTAATACACATAACAAAACCCTCCATCATCAACGTAGAGCCATATTGTACCATTGTTCACGTATTATTCCACAGAGACCCATCATGATACTAAACTAACTGATCAACAATCAATGCGCAACTTAAAATACTCATTTCTTTGCTTGCAATCATAAACATTTTACAGTCATCATAGAGAGCCATAATACACATCTACACAGTCGAAATTCTCAAGAACACACAAAATCCAAGCATCATTGAGCCATCATTTTTTCATACAACAAAGAATAACTCATGGATGGAGAGAAAAATAATCATACATGTGGTAAAACACTTAAATGGCAAGTTGGCCGAGCCTTCTTTCTTCCAAGAGCCTAAAAATATGGAGCTTCACAACCAACAGAGCGAATAATGCAACAATGGAACAATGCTAGGGTGACGGGCGATATGGGAAGTATGGAGTGACGTGCAGTATATGCACATTGCTTTCATCACCTGACCTATTCAATTCGAAGTACAAGACAACCCAATAAGCATCACATTTACCAACAATTAAACCATGTATTCAATGCCAAACCATCGTGAAATTTGCGATGATATCCATTGCATAGTGCGCCACCCAATATCATTTACATGTTAACCCTTGCCATAACTCCATGCCATAATACATATTAAAATGCTATATGCGCCCCATTCAAATCTAATGAAATTCGCATAGTCCACTAACCAACAATAGCATAATAATTAGGACTAACACTAATATCCTTTAACTTTTCCATTCAAACTTGCATATAGTCCTTTATCATAACTCAACATATAACTTCTTTCCCTTTGTTACCCTTTACGATTTTTTCATAGGTTTTTTTTCTTTGTTTTGATGATGCTACCATTAAAATATCTCTTGCATATATGTGGCTATGTAATTGATCATAAGGATTAGTGGTAAGATTAAATCATAGAAACTGTAAATAACATGCTCCTCATAACCATAAAACTGTTTTGTATCGCAAAATCATTCCATAAAAATGCATCATCCACCTATTATCATGTCAAATGAAACCAAGACCGTATCATCAAAAATGTAGGACTGTGTAGGAAGCATAAACAACAACAACAAAACATGTATAATATGTCTATCCTTGCGCCTCTAGTCTACAAGGGGTCCCACATACTAGTATCATATTATTAGCATAATTAGATAATAGGGCTTTTGCAATACTTTGCGTGTAGAATTCATCATTACGATTTTAATCGTCAACAAAATGGTGACTCCACAGGGAAATCTGTTTCCAACATATTAAGAACTCAGAATGTCTGGTTTCACAGACCAAGAAACATCAGGTCAAGAAGATACAAATCATAATGATTATGCAACAGGGGGAAGTAAGCGGATTAAATGGAAAAATTACCAGGAATTTGGGAATAACTCATGGAAAGTGTTAAGTATGAGGGGGTTTATCCTTGTAAGCATAATCATTCAACTAAAAATTGTTCTTAGCTTCAAGGAGATTTTTTTTCTAAACTTGCTCTTTTGAATATTGAAATGGATGAAGAAAAGGAAAGCAGAAGCGGGATAAAATCAACTATCTCATAAAACAATAGTGAAAGAAGATAAAAATTTCAATGATGGCTTCAAGGGGAAAATCATGACAACCACATAATCTTGATTTTTATTGATTAACAATTCTTTGCAGAAGCGTCGCTGTGGAAAAACTGATCCAACATTTGATTTTTGACAAAAATTGAAGTCAAAAGAACAAAAAGCAAGAAATGTCGTAACATAAATGAAACAAAAAATTGAAACAAGCATAAATGAAATGACAGAAAATGAAATAACAGAAATGGAAAACTACTAATGTGAAAGTAGAAATGAAAAAACTACTAATGTAAAAGCAGAAACATTCCAAACAATGTTAAACTCTTCAAGTTGGTTCCATGTAATGTTTTAAGTGGGAACCGTTAGTGTTGTAGGAAAACAATCGCTCTTATAAGTCCTTTAGAATATAAGAATTTGCACCCAGGACAAAAGCGATCTTAAAAGGACCCAACCGTAATTTTTGAAACTTTGAATGCCTTCCTCTATCAACATGAGATGAATCCCGCAACAGTACCTTCTCATTGACTTTAAATTTGATATCTTTGACACTCTTGTTGAAATATTTTTTAATAGTCCGCTGTCTTCTTTTTATATTACCCAAGGCAAACGTCCTTTGCTCCTCTAAAGCCAAGAGTGCATTCATTCTTTGAGAAACATCATACGAATTTAGTTCTTCGACCTGTAGCATTAACCTTAAGGAGGAAAGTTCCATCTCAGTAGGCAGAATGGCTTCTTGACCATAAACGAGCTGGAAAGGAGTGCAACCAGTGCCCACCTTGGTGGTAGTTTGATTTTCCCAAAGGGCGTAAGTGAGGAGAGTGTGCCATTGACGAGGCTTATCTTCGATGAGCCTTTTGATGATTCTTACCAGATTCTTATTAGTAGACTTGACCTGCCCATTTCCTTGGGGGTATTAAGACGATGAGGTAAAATTTTTAACCCCCAACTTAGCTAAAAATTGGGTCATCTTAGCAGAAATAAAAGCAGGACCATTGTCTGTAATAATTTCCAAAGGAAGACCAAATCTGGAAAAAAATATTATTTTCAAGGAAATAAATTACCTGCTCATCCTGCACATGTTTAAGCGGGACAACTTCAGCCCATTTTGTAAAATAGTCTATGGCTGTCAAGATAAAGACTTGTCTTGCTGAAGATGGAGGATTGATAGGACCAATAAAGTCCAAACCCCATTTTGAAAAAGGAAATTCTTGGATGACAGGTTGTAAAGGCATGGTTGAAAGGCATTCTTTCCCAACAAATTTCTAGCACTTGTCACAAGATCTTGAAAAAACATAAGAATCACGAAAGATTGAAGGCCAATAGTATCATTTTCTGATAATATTAAAAGCAATGGTTTTAGTAGAAAAATGGCCTCCTACATGAATAACAAAATTTGAAGAACCATGAGTTTCTTGCAACAGTTTCTGTGCTTCCTCATTGTTTACACAGCGAAGCAACATACCATTGACAGATCTTCTAAACAAGAAGTCTCCTACAATGAGGTATCTAGCAGATTTGAGACGAAGACTTCTTCTTTGTTGAGTGTCTAATTTATATGGACATATTTGATTTTGCAAATAGTAAACCAATTTTTTATACCAAGGATGTTTAGACACAAGAAGGATTTGATTATCAATGTAGAATAGTGTTGACAGAGTGCTATCTTGTTCATCAATTTCTTCACTGGTTTCAACATGCTGAGCTAAGTGAAGGGCTAAGTCACATCCCTTGATGGTGTTAGAAGTCACGATAGTTAAATTGTGCTCTTGGATCTTGGCAAGCCAATGTGAAAGCTTCCTTGAAAGATAAGTCTGTGAGAGAAAAAACTTGACAGTGGGTAAAGGTACTTTTACCAACGCGTGCTTACCTAAGATGAAGTGGAATTTTTTTTCAACGACTTTAACAAGAGCGAAAGCATTCTTTTCAATAAAAGAATATTTGAAATCATCATCAAACAAGCTTTGACTCATGTAAGCCACTGGTTTTTCGTTACCGTGGTCATCACCTTGCATGAGGATATCAAAAACTGCTTCCTCTATGGCATTAGTATATATCATAAATTCTTTCTCAAAATCCGGCTTCGCCAAAACTTGTGCGGAACTGATTGCTTTCTTGATCCCTAAAAAACCATTTTCGACATCATCTGTCCAAGAAAATGAATGATCTTGCTTAAGCATATTATGAATTGGCTTGAACATTACAACAAAATTAGGAACAAACCTACATACAAAGTTAATAACACCCATAAAATCTTGAACCTCCTTCTTGGAAGTGGGAGCAGGAAGATTTAGGATAACGACAATTCTTTCAGGATCAATGCTTATTCCTGAATCAGAGACAATGTGTCCAAGGATATTTCCCTTGGTAACACTGAAAATAGACTTAGAAGGATTTAGAGAAATGCCAAATTTCCTGCATCACATGAGAACTCTTTTAAGATGACCAAAATGATCTGCTCGGTTTTTAGAGTACACAATCAAGTCATCAAGATAGCTTTGAATAATCTTGCCGATCAAATCGTCAAAATATATTTGCATAGCTCTTTGAAAAGTATCACCTGCATTAAATAAGACAAAAGGCATAAGTTCATAAGAAAAAGTGCCCCAACGAGTAATAAAAGTGGTTTTATATTTATCTGCCCTTTTTATCTTGATTTGATTGTAATCAGAAAAACCATCAAGTAAAGACATCATCTGTGACCCTGCAACTTGATGCAAAATCATTTCCATATTAGGGAGAGGAAAGTGGTCTTTTATACTAGCTCAATTTAATGTGAAAAAATCTACACATAATCTGATTTGACCAGTTGTTTTTTGAATGTGAACCAGATTGGAAACCCACTCAGAATACTTAACTGGGAAAATGATCCCAACCTTCAAGAGTTTTTCCATCTCCTTTCGAATAGTTGCTTCCAGTGCAGGGTTAATGGGTCTTTGTTTTTTCCTAACTAGTTTTATTCCCTCCTTGATATGAATGGCATACTATATAAGAGCAGGATCAAAACCATGAAGATCCTCATAAGACCAGGCAAAAACATCTTGAAATTCACCAAACAACCTAGCGAACTTCAATTTTTCTTCAACGGAACATTGGGAACCTATTTTAACATTCTTTGGAGACTCGGGTGTTCCAATGTTCAAAGAAATGGTTTCACCCACTTTCCTTTTCGACTCCTCTTCTTTATGTTTATCTTTGTTGCCTACATCACTCGATGAGAATGAACTTTCTAGAGGAGTCAAGCCTTTAGGAATTTTGTTATCTTCCATCGATATAATTTCCTTAGGCTTATAAGGTTCATTTTGAATGAAAGCACAAATGCTCTCATCACTAGGGAAGGCATGCCATGACTCTATGTTGTCAGGGATGTGCGGACGATACAGAGATTGATAGGTACAATCAGGTCTTTGTGGCAGAAGTTGTCGAGTAGGAGAGGCTGCAAAAACAACTAACCGATCAACCATTGAGTTCAATTCCCTTTTAACATGAGTGATGTTGAAAGATAGTAACTTCCATATAAGTGTCCAAACAGTTTGGGTGTAGTGTTTCATTAACTTGTTGCTAGGAGAGTATATTTTACGTACAAGGTTTACAACAAGTTCAGAATCCCCCAAAACTGTAAGGTGACCATAACCCAGATTATAGGCATTTTCAATGACTAACATTAATGCTTCAAATTCAGTGACATTGTTTGTGCAAGCAAACTCTAACTTATAGGAAAAGTTATGAATTTTACCCACAGGAGAGTACAAGATAATACCAACTTTTTTTCCTTTATTGGCACATGAACCATCAAAGTGCATATGCCACATCCCATCGTCTAAGTTGATTTGTTCTAAGGTAGTGTTTTCTTCATCGACAAATATGGAATACACTACTAGGTCCTCCTCGATATAATTCACATTAGGCCATGGGACACTTTCTATGTAAGGTGAAATTATCCCCTCTCTTAGGACTATGATGTTTTTTCCATTCCGAGGAACATATAAGTGTGTCCCATCGAGTGAGAGGAATCCACCTATCAAATCTTTCCATTCTCTTCCTAAGATAATCAAGTATTTACTCACTGGCATGTCAATTACCTGAATATTAAGGGTTGTCCTTATTTCAGGGTGCACGAACAAAACCAAGGTCACGTCCTTGATTTCACCTATGTTCGTTTTTTGTAGACTATTATAAGAGAGCATGCTTCTGGCATTTTCATTTGTACAAGACAAGTCTAACTCTTCCATAATAATCTTTGACATTACACTTGGGCCCAAACCGCCGTCAATAAGGCAACAATGGGAAATCTTATCCATAATATTTACAGAAATATAAAACGGGTTTTTTTTATAGGGTGTCTAAAGTTAAGTACACCTACTTTATTTATAGACAAATCCTCTTTAGAGAGGTTGGCTACAATGGAATCTTTTCCTTCCATGATTTTTTTTAGATGCTTCTGTTGTTCAGGGACGACAACCATGTCCAGGAGGGTTGCATCTGCTTTGATGTTGGCCAACTGATTTAGAATGTTGTATTTGGAAGAGGGAAGAGGGGACGTATTTCCTTGACTGTCAGGAGCCTTAGGAACTTGAACAGTAGCACCTGGTGAATTTGACCTTGGGATAGAAGAAGAAGGGGGGGGATCATATTTGCTTTTGGGAGCATAGGATTTATTCCTAGTATTTATGAGCATGACATCCTTTGGCTCTGCAAAGTCTAGGAAAACAATAGTAGTTTTAGGTCTCTTACCAAATATTTTATCTCTGGCACTCTTCTTTACCTCACATGTACTTTCCTCATGGTGTTCTTCGCAAAATTTACACCAACTACGAGGCATGATAGCTTTAGGCTGAAAATTATTTTCACTTGGATTTCTAAAAGGGGGTGTAGAAGAAGATGAATATCCATGGGTTAGAGAGGGGACATTGCCTTTCCGCTCATACACTATCATTCGACTATTCATGTCTTGTACAAGATGTAAGAGGGTGGACATGTCTATCTATTTAACTGAGTCCCCCTTAGGAAGACTTGTTCTTTCCAGTTGTTCTTCATACTCTAAACAAGTGTGCAGAGCATAACCAAGGTTATCAATGGATTTTTACTCAAGCCTGTGACGATAGGAGGAAGGTAATGCATTATAATAATGAATGAAAGTGGCTTGGTTCTGAGGTCGAATGAGTTCAGGGATTTGGTTCTATAATTTGGTGAAATGCAAGTTGAAGGACTTGATAGTCTCACCATCCTTATAAGCGATGTTATTGTACTCCCGTAACTGTTTGGCTGGGATTTTGGATTTCCCATAGGTATATTTTAACCAATAGACTAACTCCTCCCAAGTAGATAAAATATTAGGAGGGAGATTGAAGAAATCAACATCAGCCTTCCCTTCAAGGGAATTCACAAATAAGTGCATACAAGTATCATTGTCATTTTCTCCTATGTTGTGACAGGCATTAGAAAATGCCACCAAGTGTTCATTCATAGTGATAGTGTTATTCCCTAAGATCCTAGAGAGATTATCTTTGAATTTAGGAATTGGACGAGTAGCAGGTTCTAGGTTAATAGGGGAGGAAACATGCCATGGGGTAGTTGTAGCATCTTCTTCAAACTAAAAAATCCCATACTTTTAATGACTTTGGCGGGGTTTGTGGTAGATTGGACAGGGACTTGGTGACTATAAAAGCTACCAATCACTGACGAAGCTGAATATTGAGATGAAGAAGCACCTCCAGTGCCACCAGAGTCACCACTAGATGCCATCATGTGAATGATAGGTAAGGGAGAGAAATACGAATTAGATGAATTAGACAAATTTCTCCTTAGATCACTTTGTTGGGTTGAAAACACAATGTTCCTTCTTCCTATTTCAACAATAGGATTAATTTATGGTGACAAACCTCTTCTTCTCCTAGAAATATGAGGGTCTAAGGACATGAAAAGAAGATCAAAACTGAAGGAAAAAGAAAGCTATGGTTGATTCCTAGGCTGTCTTTGCCTAGCTTCCCAATGTTCTTAGGCACTTATGTCTTGTTCAATTGTTTCCCATGAGAGATTAAGCTCAACCCAGGTATTAGCGATATCTAAGATGGTATTAAACAATTTTAAAGAAATGTCGGTCTGATCTTGAAGACCGGGCTCGATATTGGGCTGCCTTGCAATAGGTATAGTCATTAAGAAATGAAACATTCAAAGAATCAATATTAGAAATGTAAATATATTAAATGATAATCAAGCATAAAAATCAATCAGAGAGATATGGAAGATCTCCCCAGTATTGTCGCCAAATAAATGTTGAGGAAAAGATATGGAATAATCTTACTCAAGCATTTTCAGATCTTGCTTAGCTAAGGCAAGATAGATGGGAATATCACCCTATGTTTATAGCCTCAAAATTTGTTTCCTAATCCACAAGTATTAGTTACAAGGGCTTAGGTTGATTTTTTATAAATAGAAGATTGTTGTAGAATTCAACATTTTTATATAATTTTCTGAATATAACAGATGCAAAAGTAAACGTGGAGACAAAACCAAAAATACCAAGTCACATATTAACACATATGAGACATAATAACAATCACTTATTTTGTTCCAAGAAATCAAAAGAATCGTTCTCTTTACAAAAACCCCTGAGGGAGTTTGTACCAAAGTCAAACTTAGATGTCCCCGATGAAAACCATACAAAAGGACTTCTGACAAAAAGTAAAAAATTGAACTTTAAAAGATGGATCAACTTGCATAGATTGCTGCTCACTCGACTCTGCACAATATCCCATATCAGTCATGAAATTTAATTCATAAACAACCAAGTCTACACAGACTATCAAAGATAGATCAACACCTCTGAAAAAAAGTGTCTGAATGATGTAATTCAACCTTGAATCATGCTGTCTACAATATGACCTTGCTGTGATAAAAGAGAATTAGGCTTTTAATGAATTGAAGAATGAATGAAAACTGAACTATCTCAATAAAACTCAAGAGTAGACCTTAGTATGCTTTCTCCTTCTATTCTCCCCTTTGTTCTTCCTTCTCATTTTGCATTTAATCATTCCAAATTAGTTGAGGTAGTTCAACTACCTCTTTTAGTTAAGTTAACTAAAACTAAACTAACTTTTAGTTTAGGGGAAGAATTAATATAATAATAATAAGGGTCTTTAATAAATAATAACTAGTAGGTGAGAACCCTTGTGACTCCCTTTAGTTTCTTAAAAAAAATAAACATAACTAGTCAATCAATCAAACACATCCCTCCTTGTGGATACCATCATCATTCACATAATTTGAAAATTAAATATCAATGATATTTTAAACCATATCCAAACATATAATATCCAAAATATCCAAAAACAATATGCTGTCCAAAAACTTCAACAATCAACTGTTCTCAACAATCGATAATAAAATATACTCAAAAACTATATTTTTCACTTTGGGGGACAATTTTCCCTTTGTTGCTGCTGTCTCCCTTTGAATTTTTTGAATTAGCCTTAGCTATGTGGAACCTTTAGGATTAATTTCACTGATGACATGAGAACAATCATCTCTCAAGTGCATGCGGGATGAAACAGACTTGGCTGAATCACTTGAGGGAGAGGAGGGGGAAGCATTGACTTTTCCTTTATCATGTGTGTGGTGGGATTTGGTTTTGAGTCTCTTGCTTGCGTGGGAAGACTATACAGGTGAGTGTGCAGGGAAATTTGGACATTTGGGTTAACTAGTGGAGGAGGAGCAAGTAGAGACAAATTGGGCCAATCACGATGTTGGGAGACTGTTGGGTGAACAATCTCCTTCCATCCGTCATTCTTAGAGAATTCAGGTTGTAATGATAATGAGGGGGAACAAGGATACCATGGACATGATGGGGTTGGAAGGGAGGCCTTTCTGGCCTAGGTTGGACTACCCCTTGTCCAATCCAATTGAAACATCCAACTTGGAAGAGTTGGTTTAACTCTTGTGGATCTGCATCAAAATGTATCGAGAATCTTAGCCTTCTAGTTCCTCTGTTCCAATTCCCTCTGCCCATGTCAACCATGTCTTCCTCTACTGAAGAATCTCATCCTGTATGCATCGTTTATTAACAACTAGCTTCTTAAAAAAACCATACATGACATCTCTTTAATATGAAACAAAGTTTGGCTCAACAATCACATCAGACCCATACAATCCAATCCATAAAATTCATTTAATACTTGTCAATGAGCAGGGGGTGAATAAGGGTTCTAGGATATTTGAGGGGGTTGTATTGAGCGGAAAATTGATAAAATGAAAGGGAATAAGAACATGATTACTGCTCAACAAATCATTAAACAATCAACTATGTTACAATAACAAAATCATATCAACTGTGACCCATATCTGTGTCATCTTTTAATTGCTGTAACATAGAGTTTCTATTTAATTTTAATTTAATTTTAAGAACAAGGCGTATAGAGTGAATATGGGATTGTGAGGGGATTCATAATGTTCGAAAAAGTGAGAGAATGACAAGGAATTTAAAAATAATAAAAAATGCACAACAATATGCTCGACATCTATCCGTAATAATCCATAATGCATCACGATAACAATCAACATCCACTATTTACCAATTTACAATCAGACCCAATTAAAATATACACATGTCTCTTTTCAAATGCGAACATACTTCAAAATATACCCGATTATACACAGTCTTCATCATATCATTCGACAAGATCTTGCAATGAAACAAAAGTCAACCAAAACATAAAACCCGAGCCTTATCATTGTGGATATAACTTCTAAAACAATTGGTAGTCTGTGTGATGTTCCAATATAGTATATGAATCGAACATAACCAAGTACACATAAACATCATTTTTTAAATTGGCCAGAACCTTGATCAGGCTTAGAAAAATCACATAGGTGTTTCTATTTGCAATCAAGACCACGTTGGTAAAAACACAGAGAGCGAAACCATAATGAAAAGAAGACAACCCTCGACTTTATGCAAGTGCCTGTTTCATTCTTTTTCCAACAATTTTACTATACAAGGACAAGACATAAACTCAGCGAGAGAGAATGTGTTTTAAAGACCTCCATAACCATTTCACTGATACCCAATACTAGACAGCCCCAGAAGGTGCCCGAGGTGAGAAAAGACAAGGAGTCTACATCAAGCTCTGTCAAAAATCAATGCAGGGAAGCAACAAGATCTCGTTCATCCTTAAACATCAACATAGAGAGTTGAAGGTATTCCGAGACTTATCAACCACATGCAAAAATACCTTTTGAAAAAGACACAGCAACGAGCCACACAATCTTACTTACTACTCCAAGTCTGGGAAACATAACCAATAGTTAACCACCGAGGAGAGAAAATATAGGTAGGGAAAAATAACCAGTGCACATGGTGCATTTAACACTTGCAGAGGAGAGGCGAGGGTTAATTTAACAATGGTAGTTATCAAAATAAAACACAGAGATATAACATCTCTATCCAATAATTAAGAGCCAAACAACTTGACAACAACACCAGTGAGGACACACTCGTCCTTTTGACAGAATGCTCAGATACAACTTGTATCAATCCACAACCATATAGGCATGTATTAACACTAGGGCCACCCAAGACTGGATATTGGGATACTTCAGTGAAAAGACAGTAAGAATGGGCCAATGACCATGACTTGGGGTTTGAAGAAAGAACACAACAACTGTTGGCAATTACTCTGCGACTGGGTAAGGGTCACAATCATGACTATGAGGGAATGAAATAACCGATGGTAATACACAGAAAAAAACCCTCCATCATCAACGTAGAGCCATATTATACCACTGTTCACTTATTATTCCACAAATACCCATCATGATATTAAACTGACTGAGCAACAACTAATGCACAACTTAAAATACTCATTTCTTTTCTTGCAATCCTAAACATTTTACAGTCATCACAAAGAGCCATAACACACATCTACACAGTTGAAATTCTCAAGAACACACATAATCCAAGAATCCCCGAGCCATCATTTGTTCATACATCAGAGAATACCTCATGGATGGAGAGAAAAAGAATCATACCTGTGGAAAAATGCTTAAATGATGAGTTGGCCGAGCCTTCTTTCTTCCAAGAGCCTGAAAATGCAGAGCTTCACAACCAACATAATGAAAAATGCAAAAATGGAACAATGCTAGGGTGATAGGGGAACTATGGAGTGACATGAAGTAAATGCACGTCACTTCCATCACCTGGCCTATTCAATTTGAAGCACAAGACAACCCAATAAGCATCACATTCACCAACAATTAAACCATGTATTCAATGCCAAACCATCATGAAATCTGCGACGATATCCATTGCATAGTGCGCCACCCAATATCATTTACACGTTAACCCTTGCCATAATTCTATGCCATAATAAATATTAAAATGCTATATGCGCCCCATTCAAATATAATGAAATTCACATAGTCCACTAACCAACAATAGCATAATAATTAGGACTAACACTAATATCCTTTAACTTTTCCATTCTAACTTGCATATAGTCCTTTATCATAACTCAACATATAACTTCTTTCCCTTTGTTTCCCTTTAGGATATTTTCATAGGTTTTTTTTCTTTGTTTTGATCATGCTACCATTGAAATATCTCTTGCATATATGTGGCTAGGTAATTGATCATAAGGATTAGTGACAAGGTTAAATCATAGCAATTGTAAATAACATGCTCCTCATAACCATAAAAATGTTTCGTATCGCAAAAGAATTCTAGAAAAATGCATCATCCACCTATTATCATGTCAAATGAAACCAAGACCGTATCGTAAAAAATGTAGGAATGTGTAGGCAACATAAAAAAGAACAATAAAACATGTATAATATGTCTATCCTTGCACCTCTAGCCTACAAGGGGGTCCCACCTACTAGCATCATATTATTAACATAATTAGATAATAGGGCTTTAGCAATACTTTGCGGGCAAAATTCATCGTTACGATTTTAATCGTCAACAATGTGGAGGCCTCAAAACAAGGCAGGGTAGCCTCCCAAGCAAGTAAAACTCCAACGTTCGTCTCCTCCAAGTGGAACATTCTCATTAAAGTGTGGATAATGACCTCAAAAGGGGATGACTTCCACAAAATGTGCTCAACTAATGCTCAAATAATGTCCATAAATCCTTGAAATATGTCTCCAAAGCATGGATATGTCCATATATAAGGTCAATACACCTCTATGAAGCATGGGAGTGACCCTCCAAGTCAAAAAATGGGTCATAAAACACCCAACAACAAGAGTGAAATCAAAAGAATGGGCCAACCATCAAATTATGTTAAAAACATCTCCAAAATTGATGAAAGAAGAGGAGCGTTCTACAATATCCCACGTGGCATGTGTAGAGAATGTCCATGTGTGAAAAATAAGCTCAAATGTGCCTCAGAGGATGTGACCAATTCCTCTGAATATGTGTACTAACTAGAGAACTATGGAAATGCCTCAAAAGATGTGAAACCGAGTGAACATATGCAAAATCATCACTGAGGGCCCATGAAAAAAGTGTGGTACATACATAGGAAAGAGAGGGTCCATGTGGGGTAAAATAGGTGTGCTAAACCATGGGTGTGACAATATTTACACGACACAATCACCTTTTACATAACCAATAAAATAAGTGAATAGTTAGGGCCCCCATAAATCACGTATCCTAGTATATCCACCTCAAAATGCCTGCATACCTACCCAAGACATAAATTCCTAACATGGAGGGAGTTACCACCTCCAAGGGATAGTCAGTTGGAGTAATAAAGCCAAGCACCTTGAGAATGGGGACTAAAAGGACATTCCATGATAGTCCACCTAAGGGGATCTAGGAAACCAACTAACCAACACTTGTACATCGACCATCCCATCATGGGAACATACAAATAAATCATCATACTTTGGGCTCATTAGAGTGTTCATATCTCATGAAAAAATGTGGGTTACACAATAGAGAATATGAGGTGTAACAATACCTTTATTGATGAAAGTAATGTTCACATGCCTGTTTGAGGGGGAAAACTCCAGTTCAGGAGAGCAGAAATTACAAATAACATCACAAGACATCTTATTACATTACTTATACTTCTTTATATAATACTATGTACATCCTAGGAACATTCTAAAGAAAGAACCTTCTGGAGAAGGAACCTTCTAGTAGGTGAGACCTTCTAGTAAGCCTTCATACATTTTTCTTTAAAACTTCTACATGGGCCTTATTTACTAGAGATGGCCTCCATACATAGAAACCTATGTATCTACTTAGGGGGTTAGGGAGGACCCCCCCCTTAAAAAAAAAACATTTTTCTCAACACTGGAGATGAGGGAATTGATGAAGGATCTCCGTTGGTTCCCATGTGGCATCCTCGGGTGGTATATATTTCCATTGTATCAGGACCTCTTGTATAGTGTGTTGGTGGAAAAAATGCTCTCTTTTTTCAAGGATAACCTCAGGTTGCAACCAAATAGAACCTTCTTCATCCAATTCTCGAAGGCTAGTTTGAATATGACAATTTCAACCAATCACTTTCTTTAAGCAGGGGATATGAAATATTGGATGAATTTCAAAGTGGATCAGAAGTTCTAATTTTTAATCCACTCACCCAATAAATTTTAGGACCTTATAGGGTCCACAAAAAATTGGAGCAAGCTTCTAGTGGTGGTTTTCTTTAAGGGATGTTTGCTTATAAGGCCATAGACAAAGAAACAACTGATCCCCTTCTTTGAAATGGTGTTTGGAACAATGATGATTAGCCTGCTACTTCATCCAATTATGATCCATGAATATATTATCATTGAGAGTGAATAATTCAACTTTAGTTATGAGGGTTTTGTCAACCTGCTATACCTTAGAGACCTTTTGGCCATAGATAACCTGAAAGGGGGTCGTTTGAGTGGCACCATGATAAGTTGTATTGTAATACAATTCTTTTAAGGGTAACCACTCAACCCATTGGGATTGTCATTTTGAAGTAAAGCACCTCAAATATGCTTCCAAACACTTGTTGACAACTTCAATTTGACCATTAGTTTGGGGGTTTTAGGCTGTGCTAAGATGCAATTGAGTGCCTTGGAGCCGAAACAGTTCTTTCTAGAAATTTCTAGTGAAAGTGGGATCACAATTACAATAGATTATGTCATACCATGGAGTTTAAAGATAACATCCATGAAGACTTGACGACCATGGAAACCTTAAAGGGGTGTTTTAGAGCACATATATGAGCATATTTGGATAGGTGATCAACTACAACCATGATGACCGACTTATTGATAGATTTGGGTGAGCCCACAATGAAGTTCATAAAAATCCGAGTCTATACAACTAACATAATGGGTAAAGGTTGTAGTTTTCTTGGAGTTTTCACTATTTCTCCCTTGTTTACAAGTCATAGAATTTTTATTCCAATCCCTCGTAACTACAAGTGACTTTGATTGGAGTTTGGAGTGATATTAGGAATCCTCTTGTCTTTCATGTTAGTTGTCTTAATCTTGTATATTAGATACCTATTCGTATTCATACTCTCAATGGGGGAAATGCCAACTTCCATGGGGAGGATGACAAAGGTGTATTTCCTTTAATTGAAATATTATTTGAATTATAAAATGCTTCTAAAT
>ML828849.1:0-13202 GCA_009831015.1 Picea engelmannii
CTGCCTCATTGCCTTTCTGCACGCATCACTTACGCTGTCTGTTCTTCCACTTTTTATGCTCTGTGCCAAATGTCCATTCACTGCACAGTTCCTCTTCTGTGCTATTCAGCTGCTGCACTCTCCTCCTTCTTCACACATGAATCACCTTCACCAACAACAACCACAGCAAACTCTAATAGCAACAGCAACCCTTCTCTTCTCTGTACCATGTATATATATCTTCTGTGCATCTTGTGCATGCAATATTCACCATTCCTCTGCATTCTCATACCACACCAATCTCCTCCACCTCTCGAGTGCTCTGGGTGATCATCATCGTAACTCTTCATCTTCTCTAGCCGTTTTCCCACGTGTTCAGCATCACTGGATGTTATGTTGAGATTCCTCAGCCTCTCTGGCAGTTGAGACTCTTCGTCTTCTCTGTGACAGTCGAGCTCACCTTCTCTATTTTAGTTACAGGCTTCCACGCTCATCCATCTGTCAATCCCTTCTAAGAATAGTCTTCCTTCACTTAGACGAAGCTTGGAGACTCTTCTTCTCCTCTAGCGATCACACAGGGGTCTCTTCGAATTCTCTAGTAGACGCCATCAATGGTTTCTGGTAGTTTCACTGTGTCGTGCATCAGTAGCCCTCTGATCAACACTTGATCTGATGGTTCAGATTACATCGTGATTTCACATATCGCGATATCGGGATTCCTGATGTCAATAATCTTTGACATGTCCAACTCTCGATCCCCAAAACTCCGACTAGGACTGGAATCAACGGTCCAAATTCAACCTTAATCTGACGGCTCAGATTACATCACGATTTCACATATCACGATATCGAGATTCCTGATGTCAATAATCTTTGACATGTCCAACTCTCGATCCCCGAAACTCCGACAAGGACTGGAATCAACGGTCTAGATTCAACCTTAATCTGACGACTCAGATTACATCGCGATTTCACATGTCGTGATATCAGGATTCCTGATGTCAATAATCTTTGACATGTCCAACTCTCGATCCCCGAAACTCCGACAAGGAGTGGAATCGACGGTCTAGATTTGATCTTGATTCAACGGCTACGATTTAAGTCATGATTTTACATATCATGAAATCAGGATTCTTGTTGCATTGTTTCTTTGACATTTCCAACACCCGATCCTCGAAACTCCGACATGGTGTAAGTCTGTTGACGTCACATGTGTTAAATAACTGCCACGTGTCACCCTGATTCGTGACTTACATGTGCTTGGCATGTTGAATCAGTCTGACACTTGTCATTACCTGGTTGTGCAACGTGTTCCTAGCTGACATGGTTTGCTGACGTGAGTCAGATCGACGGTCTAGATCACATATTGATCTGAAGTTTCAGATTCAGTTGGGATTTTTCATATCCTGAAATCAGGATTTTTGTGGATGATATTACTTGTCATCTCAACTCTCAATCCCCGAAACTCTGACAGGGAGTCGGGTCAACGGTCCACATAACCCCCTGAGATGGACGGTCCTCCTGCTTTTGGGATTTGTGAGCCCTCTACTCCTTGCACTTTTAAAGATCGTGCAGGTTTTCCTCGATCCAACGATGGTCGGACCCTGCGCTCAGATATGACACCTGAGATCTATCCTCCTCTTTAGCGTGCTCTTCTTGTCTTTATTCAGATCTGACGGCCCTCATGCTATCGGGATTTGTGAGCCCTCTACTCCTTGCACTTTAAAGAACGTGTTGGTTCTCCTCGATCCAACGGTGGTCGGACCTTGCGCTCGGATCTAATGCCCAAGATCTATCCTCCATATCTGCGCACTCCTCTTGTCTACATTGATATCTAACGGTCATCGGGAATTCGAGATGGGATCCAACGATCACCGACGCTTCTCCTCCAAGCTTACACATCCTTCTTACTTGGAAGAATTTCTAAGTGTCAAAGGCCTCGGCCTTTGATCCACCTGTGATCTTAAGTACGTTATCTCCCTTGAGCTTTAGTCATGATTTAACCTCATCCCTGGTGCACATCTACGCACTGCATTCGACTCTGCGCTAATTCCTCCTGAGCTTACGTTGTTCCTGTTTTTCCAGCGATGCACACTCTAATCCTGCCATCTTCACTGTTGTACTTGCCATCAATGACAAGAATACGCTACCTGTTAAACATTTGCCAACAAAAAGTGCATTTATTTCTAATATTTTATAATGTTCCCAATCCATTATGCCAGGAACATCACAGTTTTGGGTGTCTTTTAAAACTTTTATTGGTTGTGGTATTTCGTCAAACACTTTGCTTACAATGATCCTTTAGGTTACGCTTAGGGTTAGAATGATGGTTTATATGTATGTTTTCAGTAATAAACAAGGAAATACAATCATGGAACATACCTCAACCATATGCAAGATCAACAACATGATAGACAAGCCAAAACATCTCAAATCTGCTTTTATTCATAAATAGAAGAACCTGCTACAATGAGAAGGTCGATCTGGAATGCTCAATAGATGGCTCCGATAAAGAAGATAGAAGCTACTAAAAAATTCCCCAATAGAAGATACTATAAGCCTTCGAAGGTCGAATACTCACTGAAGACCAATGCAAGAGTAGATCTTGGCTGTAAGAAATGCTAAACCCCCAAGCTGGAAGATGCCACGCCCTGTTGAAACCCTGAAGACCCTCAATAATTTGGCCCTACTATCAAAGACCTCCAAATTCTACGCTGAATATGTCAAACTGTATGTTGGGATGAGTAGAATGCCCTCTTGAAATCTCAAGCTGAAATACCAAGCAAAACTCCTCCAAATGATGAATCCTCCATTGGAGTTTCGCCCTCCTAAAACTGTCAGACCCTATAATTTTGGCCCTGATGAAGGAGGCCTCCAAATTCTATGTTGAAGATGTCGAACTATAGACCGGAATGATTAGAATCCCCTCCTGAAATCTCAAACCAAAATACCAAGGGAAAATCCTCCAAATGTTGAATCCTCCAATGGAGTTGCGCCCTCCTAAAACTGCCAAACCCTAGAATTTCGGCCCTAATGAAGGAGGCCTCCAAATAACCTGAAACTTGCTAGAAAGATAGATCGGGACACTGCAATTCACTAGGTGAAGTCTCAGGGTTAGATCTGATGTATAACCTCCTCAAACGGAATAGATCTGAATCTCAAAATTGCCCTCCTTCTCTCCAATTCGCCCAATGCATCCAATAACCCAAATGGCCCATGAAACTCCTATGGAATGCACTAGATCTAATGGAAAAGCCCCTGCAATGAAAACCCAGGTGCTAGAATCTGTCGAAGCCCTTCCAATCCCTTGGAATGATCTTACCTCAAAGAATGGTGTGCCCTCTTGCTGGAAACCCCCAATGGTGTGCCCCCCTTCTCTTCCTATGCATGTGGCTAGTGCAGAAACCTCATGCACTGATGTAGATCTGAACTAGAATGGTGTGAAGGATTATTGCATCCCCGAGACCAATATTGGGACAAGCTATAAATGGTGTTGCTCTCTGTGCCCTCCTCTTGGTGCCCCTGTTTACTGAGAGCATTGATAAGAAAGATGGCATCCTCTGAGTTGTCTCCAATGGTTGGATTATCTCATAATATTGGGGGTATCTTAGATAGATTTCTTCAATCTACAATAGTGTGTGGAATCTTTCACCATTGAATCGTCCTCTAGTGTTTTTCAAGTCAAAACCCTCAAAACCCCCAAGAGATGGGCCCTCTAGCTAGAAGCCAGATATCAAAATGATAGACATACATGAATGAATGAATAGAGGCCCTTGCCTTTCCTTTATACTTCTTCCTCACCTTGTCCCTCCAAAGTGACCTTCATTTTATTAATATTTAATTAATTAATTAAATCACTTTAGTTAATTAATTAACCTTTTTACCTCTAAAAAACACCTTATCTCTCCTTGTGGCTTCCTTGGCCACTGAAAGTCACTTCTCAACATCCCATCCTGTAGTGTTTCTTCTCCCGATTCCAATGAGMTATTATAATGAGAGGTTCCTCCAAGTATAGTGCCCAAAATGACCTCTTCAKTGAATTTAATTGACTTATAGCCAAAAATACTCAAAATCATGGAAATCGTCAGAATGCCATGGAACTAAATCCAATCTTTGTGGAATGCTCATAATGATGAAATAGGATGAGAAATKCAAGTCGAACCCCAYAATGCCTCTCAATAATCCCTGTACTCGCTATAACATATATCTGGCTACTCTGGTCATCATAAGCCTCTGCCCTGTGATGATGTCCCAAAGTGGGGACATTACAGTCCTCCTTGCTAGAAAATTGTGTGTCCTCAAGAAATAACCAAATCCCCTCAAACATAATACCAGGGTCCCATGTCCACATGTGGGATACACAGTAGAATCCATCCAAGGATGAACAATCATACACTCTACCCCCTGGGTCCCATATCAAGTCATGAACTGCTAGCCCCTGGGAAGCATAACCCTGGAATATACCAACTTCGGGAGTCTCCTACATATGACAGATGGCCTCATCGCAGAATGAATCCATCCTCCAAGTCTCTACCAAGATCCACACATCCTCCATCAACTGCACATGTTTATGCCAGAATGAGGTACTGCAAGACCTCCGTGAGACACCCTCAAGAAATGTGCTCCCATCAACACTGAAGCTCAATGTAAAGTCAGAACAACTTTCCCCTTCAAAGGTCCACTCACATTTTTCATTCATTGAAATTCTCAATCCTACAATCCCTAGATCCCATGCTAGCCTCTGTCGAAGATCACCATGCTGACCCTGCACTACACTGACCATGACTTTCTGCCCCCTGCATACATACTGAATCCTCCTCTCCTAGGTCCTTAAGCTGAAACACTTGTGACCATTGGACCTGTTGTCTAGAAACTGTATCTGTAAAGAAACCTCTATAGAATAAGTAATTGTATCATAATGATCGAGATAGAGAAATTGCCTCGCTCCATAGGCAAGTCCCTATAGGCCCACTCCATACCAACCTAAGGGGGAGTATGCGGCTCTCTGGTGTAACCTAGGTCATCAGGTAGTGGAACATACTGCTAACAAAATGAACTCCTGGAGCCCATGGAAAACTTGGAAGTTTATCACTTCCAGTCTCCGCTAGTTGCTCCGGAAGTCCCCCATGCTCATCCTCATGAGTATATGTATCTGTGTTGGTATCTTATTTGTCTTCTATCATTTGGCCTATGATTCTCATCATCACACACCAAGCCTCCATTGTCTTCCCATCACGGCCCACCTCTGTCCTGCTGTATGTCGTAAATGCACTCATGTCAGGTGGTTTCGGCCTAACCACTCTCCATGTCTCAGCTCCCATGAAATTGTTGATACTACGAAGGTGATCTCTCATAACTATGTGTTGTTACAAATGAGGGGCATCTACATGCTCCCCGAAGTTTGTCTCATCCCTGCACATCAATACACCCCTCTGGATCTTACTATAAACCTATGCATGTCTATGTGAGTCATCACTCACCACTATATGCTCCTGCATACTCAGGTAGTACCCTATATACCCTTGCAACATCATGGATCCTGGGTGTACTGCTAGATCAACCTCTACATGAAGGTCAATCCCTCTCGGAACACAAATGGAAGTATCATCAAAACTGCCCCTAGCTTTGGAGGCCCCCATGTGTAGGTGAGTGCTTGATTGGCTCAAAGATCCTCTCATGCAACCTTGGACTATAACTCTCCATACTCATCAGTGACCCTATGCACACCTCAGGCTCCTCCATCAAATGGTTTTCCTTTTCTAGACCACCAACATCCTCCAGTGATGTGACTAAATGATGTATCTGGATGTCCACCAAGATAGGTGAAGTGGATCTCTGACGAATCTCCTCAAGGAGCTCCTTTGAACTGGACTCTAATTCTTGAAGGGTTGTCTTTATACCTCTCAAGAATCCTCGAGTTCTCTCCAACTCTTGAGTAAGTCGATCCACCTCCAACTCATGCTCCTTCAAGGCCCTATGATACAACTCGCCAATCCCCAGTAGGTAGTCTTTATCTTTCAACAACTATTGGAAGTTGGACCTCATCACAAACATTCTCTCTAAGAGAGTATGAAAGTCATCTATGGAAAATGCCTCATATGAACTATCATGTCCTATTGATGCCCTCCAGCAACAATCAGCCATCAATCCATGCAAGTCATCAATGCGCCTGGGGGCTGCCATGATCATATCCTCACTGACTCTCAACTATCCTTTCAAGTAGTGTGACTCCTGATCATTGTCATGATGAGGTGCCACCTCATATCCCTCACTACTAGTGTCAGTCCTGCTAGTGTCGACCCTGGAATCCCCAACAACACTCTCTGCAACAGATGAAACAATGAATTGATCCCTGTCTACGGTGCTACTAGGTCTGCCCATACATGATTGTACATCATCCTCAACTGCTAGCTCTCTCTTAATCATATTGTATCCGGTGTGAGCAGTTGTATCCTCCTATGCACTCACCCTGCTACTATCATCTGTGCCTAGATCCCATATAGATGTGTCCAAACACATTTCGTGGTCATCCTGACCAATAAGGAGTGCATCCTCATCACTACAGGCATATCTTGGAAGTAAGTGCTCCATCAACCTGTCAGTATCCACAATCTACTCAACTAATGGAGTCTCCAAAAGTTGTGACTCAATCTCCTCATATCGATCTGTATGTGTACGGTCAACTGTGTACACGTCATGTATCTCCTCTCAGATCTGTGGATCCATATGTCTCTGGTGTGTATCCCTCAAGTACGACTCCTCCATCATATCTAACATGCCATTGATATCCTCCTGTGACGTGGCTATCGTGGATGTCTAAAAAGGCGACAGATGTGTCACGGCCACCATAGGAGGCTAGTCATATGTAGGTGCTAACATGTGTGAGTCCACACTAGTGCCACCACTCTGCTAGGGTGTAAGGTCATCAACACCATGTGATATGTCTATTGAAGCACCGGTGCTATCATCCTGTCCACCCAACTGTCTATCTACTATACAAGGGTCACTATCCTCCTTAAGCGTGCTAAAATCATCACCCTCTGTGCAAGAGTCACTATCACTAGTCCTTGTGCAAGAGTCACTCTCATCATCAGATTGCTCCAAATAAGCATCAATCGATCCATCCTCACATGCCTCATCATCATTGTCATAGTGTGTCTTGATAATATGCTTCTTACCCTTACCCGTACACCTATGATCTGGTTCCCAAGGCACCTTGCAACTGTAGCAAAGTTGTGTGCTCCTAATGGGTGTGGGGTTTCTAATGGGCGTGGGGTTCCTCCGAAAGGCTACACTGATTTCCTACCTTTCCTTGAGCCAACATGAAATCTTATTTTTTCTCCAACTAGGATTTTTATAAGATAGGAACCATTGTAATGTTATTATCCCCTTGAAAGTATTGATGGTTTCATATTCCCTCTCACACTCCTCAATCATGTTAACAATATCTGTCTCCTCTTATGGAAGACCCCTCTATGGATTTTCATGCATGTGCTAATTCCCATTGGCTGACAGGAATCTAAGCTTTGATACCACTGTAATGTTCCCAAGCCATTATGCCAGGAACATCACTGTTTTGGGTGTCTTTTAAAACTTTTATTGGTTGTGGTATTTCGTCAAACACTTTGCTTACAGTGATCCTTTAGGTTACGCTTAGGGTTATAATGATGGTTTATATGTGTTTTTATAGTAATAAACAAGGAGATACAATCATGGAACATACCTCAACCATATGCAAAATCAACAACATGATAGACAAGCCAAAACATCTCAAATCTTCTTTTATTCATAAATAGAAGAACCTGCTACAATGAGAAGGTCGATCTGGAATGCTCAACAAATGGCTCCGATAAAGAAGATAGAAGCTGCTACAAAATTATCCAATAGAAGTTACTATAAGCCTTCGAAGGTTGAATACTCATTGAAGACCAATGCAAGAGTAGATCTGGGTCGTAAGAAATGCTAAACCCCCAAGCTGGAAGATGCCATGCCCCGTTGAAACCCTGAAGCACCTCAATAATTAGGCCCTACTGTCAAAGACCTCCAAATTCTACACTGAATATGCCGAACTGTAGATCGGGATGAGTAGAATCCCCTCCTAAAATCTCAAGCCGAAATACCAAGGGAAACTCCTCCAAATGTTGAATCCTCCAATGGAGTTATGCCTTCCTAAAACTGTCAAACCCTATAATTTCATCCCTGATGAAGGAGGCCTCCAAATGCTATGCTAAATATTTCAAACTATAGATCAGGATGATTAGAATCCCCTCCTGAAATATCAAACCTAAATACCAAGGGTAAACTCCTCCGAATGTTGAATCCTCCAATGGAGTTGTGCCCTCCTAAAACTACCAAACCCTAGAATTTTGGCCCTGATGAAGAAGGCCTCCAAATGCCCTGAAACTTGCTAGAAAGATAGATTGGGACACTGAAAGTCACTAGGTGAAGTCTCAGGGTCATATCTGATGTATAACCTCCTCAAACGAAATAGATCTGAATCTCAAAATTTCCCTCCTTCTCTCCAATTAGTCCAATGCATCCAATAACCCAAATGGCCCATGAAACTCCTCTAAAATGCACTAGATCTAACGATCAAGCCCCTGCAATGAAAACCCGGGTGATAGAATCTGTCTAAGCCCTTCCAATCCCTTGGAACGAGCTTAGCTCAAAGAATGGTGTGCCCCCCTTGCTGGAAACCTCGAATGGTGCGCCCCCCTTCTCTTCATGTGCATGTCGTTGGTGTAGAACCCTTCTGAACTGATGTAGATATGAACTAGAATGGTGTGGAGGAGTATTGCATTCCCGAGACCAATCTTGGGACAAGCTAGGTGGAATCTTTCACCACCGAATCGTCCTCTAGGGTTTGTTAGGTCAAAACCCTCAAAACCCCCAAGAGATGGGCACTCTAGCTAGAAGCCAGATATCAAAATGATAGACATACATGAATGAATGAATAGAGGCCCTTTCCTTTCCTTTATACTTCTTCCTCACCTTGTCCCTCCAAAGTGACTTTCATTTTATTAATATTTAATTAATTAATTAAATCACTTTAATTAATTAATTAACTTTTTTACCTCTAAAAAGCACCTTATCTCTCCTTGTGTCTTCCTTGGCCACTGAAAGTCACTTCTCAGCATCCCATCCTATAGTGTTGCTTCTCCTTATTCCAATGAGATATTACACTGAGAGGTTCCTCCAGGTATAGTGCCCAAAATGACCTCTTTAGTGAATTTAATTGACTTATAGCCAAAAATACTCAAAATCATGGAAATCGTCAGAATGTCACTGAACCAAAGACAATCTGTGTGGAATGGCTCATAATGATAAAATAGGATGAGAAATGCAAGCCAGACCCCACAATCCCTCTCAATAATCCATGTACTCGCTATAACATATATCTGGCTACTCTAGTCATCATAAACCTTTGCCCTGTGATGATGTCCTAAAGTGGGGACATTACATATTTTCATTAATTATTTTTATAAAAACATTATAAATATGATATCTACATAAACAAAACAATTATGTAGTGACTACCTAATTTTGTAGCCAAATCACAGGTTTGTATAGATGCAGGTATGGTGTAGCGAAAATGTGAATTGGAGGAGATGGAAAATCGTATCCTTCAAATTTTTCACCTGTCAAATCCAATAATATATGTTCCATATCGCCAATAGAGAAAATTCAAAATCATGGTCAAAGCAAGAGACAAAGTATGACAGAGCACGGGTTTGTTAGCAGGAGCTGCAAATCGAATCTAAAGAGATCACAGAGATTTGATATCGATATTTCATTTGAGAAATTCATGTGTGCAACCATGAATTTCTCAAACGTGGAAGCAGCATCTTCTCTATCAATCTGAGTTGCAGTCATTATGTTCTAAATACTTGCACAGAGGGTTCAACTATATTTGTTTTCAAAATTGTATAAATACCCATGGTTTTAACGATAAGGAGACTCTTAATTTTCTGTGGAAAACATTTTGAGATTTTTAATGCAAAGTGTTGTTGTTGGTTAAAGAGTTTTTATGTTTGTGCATTTCATGAGTAATTTCATAGTTTGGATTTGAGTTGATAGTCTTTATTTCATAGGTTAATTTAGTAGCGTGGAACAAATCCAGGAGGGCCCCCCATGTTAGGCTACGTTGTTTATTCCTTTACTGGTCTTATTTCAGCAATTAGTTAATTCAATTTTCTTTTGATTTTGATTCTTTATAGTTTCATTTGGTGTGGTGTGAAAATACAGTTTAGGCTACTCATATAAACCATTGACGAAGTACTTGTTTCAATTCCAAGCTTCATTAGTTAAATACTAAAATAGGAAAGCTTCTTTTATTGACTCATTTTATATAAGTGATGGTTTATTAAATGATCAAAACCAAAGTTGTGTTAATTTTGTTGATTATTGCAGTGTCATGTGACATTCTCCAGGATACCTTTTTCCTCTGGACTGAATTGAGTCATGCCCCGGTGTTGGGTGTGCCCATGTGATGGATGTATCGTTCTCCTATGTGTGAGATTTGAGTCGATGTGGCACTCTAGATGATTCTCTTGTGGACTCAGTTGAGATAGAGATCTGTTGAGTATGGCGTCCATGTGGTTGAGCACAGGTGGACGTGTCCCTAGTGGATGAGCACTAGTGGACATGTGGATCCCTTGCTATATTGTCTAAGTGTAAGATGTACTTGTAACCCTAATTGTGATGTAAAGGGTACAAGTTGTCCCCACCATCTGTGAAAGATAATTAAGGTTTATTGTAATAATTAATTATGTTTCTGAGTTATTGATATCAGCCATGTTGTGCCAATAGACACACCTTTTGTTACAGTGTATGGTCTTGTATAAATAAAGGTGATTTCCCCATTGAGGAAACACACACTCACACATGTAAATTTGGAATTTCAACAAGTGTATGTACAGCTGAAGTGTGCACCTCTCTTGGGTGCTAGTTTCAAGGTTATAGAGAACCCTCTTGTATGCATTAGAGTTTTATGGTTGGGGGATATTCTCTTGAGAATATAGCAAAGGATTGATGGGTTTTCTTCCCTTGAGTAGAAGAGTTTCCTAGGATATTTCTTGTGTTCTTGTGCATGGTAATTCTTCTTGTGATCTTGGTTATTGCAGCACTTGTGTATGTTGTAGTTTCATTTTTTTATGGTTCAAGTACATGCTAAATGAAATAAACCTCATGCTTGATCCTAGCATAGTGAAAATTAAACAAATTTCTTAAATTGCAATGATTGTTTTAATTTCCAGAATTACAACTTATTTTTCATAATTCAAGGTTTTATTTCTTAGATTAATAAGTAATTGATTTTCAATAGAAGAAAAGGAAACTATATACTTGCATATATTTTGCATTATACTTCATACGTTTACATTTTCCCAGGTCGATGATTAAACGTAACATAATTCTCAATCAATAGAATTGACCGACTTTTTTGGCGTCGTTGTCGGTGAAGTATAAAGGAGCATTTATTTTTCTTTCATTTTAAATCATGGTAAGTAGGATGCATGAATAGACGTAGGGATAATAGAGATAGATTTACCAATGGTAGAAGTACACCATGCACCACTTCACCCACTCCATCTCGTGGTATTGTAAGAGCCACACCATCATCTCATCCTTCTACAAGTAGAACTAAAAGAGGAGGAAGAACGGGAAGAAATGTGAATACACAAGAGAAAGGCAAAGGAAAGGTTAAAGAAGGAAGTTCTAAAACAACAAAAATTCCATGCACTTCACAACAAGTTATCATACTTTCAGTTGAATCTCAAGAAGAAGAATTACTTGGAGGGAAGATAAACGTAGAATTTCCATAGAATCCCATTGAAGAACCAAAACTCTCGACTACTTCGGAAGACTCTATGCATTTCGAAGATTTCAATATGTCTAGAATATTACGTGACAGAGAAGAAGGAAGAGGCCTTGGAGGTGCAGAAGAACATGAACGTGAAGAAATACAAGAAGGAACGGATACATCAATCATTGAGAATGAATTTTTATTCCCAATCTTAGATCCAATAGTTCAAGTTCAAATGAAGAACATACCACCTTCTGCATTGCCCAACTTTCATGGTATGGTAACTAAAGATCCAAAACCTTTCCTTTTCAAATTTAATGTTTTATGCCATAGTTATGATTATTCTTCTGATGCTCAAAAATTGAAGTTGTTTCCAGATAAACTCAAGGATGTTGCATTACATTGGTTTATGAGTTTAGGAACAAATGCAATTAAAACATGTGATGGGAAGAGAAAAACATTCATTGAGAAATATAATGACCATTGTACAAATCGAGGAATGAGAGAGGAAATGTTCAAAATGACACAAAAAGAAGAGGAAAGCCTTGAAGATTATTTAGAAAGATTTCATTATATTGTTAAAAGAAGAAAACAAAATCATCTAGATTTGGATACTTTGAAAGTCATTTTACTTAGAGGAATTAGAGATGAATTGATTGATGTATTGAATTTAATGGTTAAAGGAGATATTTCTCACCTAACCTATCTGTAAATTTGTGACTTATGCAAGCATATTTCTCGGGGAAAGTCAAAATATGGTAAGGGACCTATGGATTCAATCTCTAGGGCCAACTAAATAGCCATGGGTGGAGTAAGTAGAGCAAAAATTGGAAATCTATTGGAGAATTTTAAAAGAGACATTCTCAGTACTCTTGGTTCTCAATTAGACAAATTGAAAATTAAGCAAAAGAAAGAGTTAGAGGATGCAGCATTAAATAATTTTTTTCCAAAATGTAGATAAAGACACCCTTTAAAAGAATGTCCTTTGGATAACATTGATATATGTGATATATGTGCAAACAATCATCCTACAGAAAACTTCTCATCTCTACCAGGACTCAAAGCACCCTGCAAAGAAACTTAAGGAGATACAAAGTAGTTATGTTTTGTTTCACAGAAGAGGCCTTGGAAGACAAGGAATCCAAGTATATCTCAAGACTCCTCTCATCAATTTAATTTATATTTGTCTCAATAATATCCTCAACAAAATTGGAAAAATACTATGCCTTGGCAAGCATGAGCACCACAGTCGGTCCAAAATCAATCTTGGCAATAGGTTTTGTTTGCACCCTCTTCGTCACCTTGGTGAGAAAATAAGAGGTGCTTACATGCCCAGTTGGGTCTTACTGAGCATGACAGCTGTAGAGGAAAGAGTTAGAGAAAGAAAAACAAAACTATAAGCAAGAATTAAACTAATACA
>ML828849.1:16586-36156 GCA_009831015.1 Picea engelmannii
CAGCAATACACCCAATACCCTACACAAATCGAGTATCCCCCACAACCATATTTCAATCAGCCACCTCAACCACAACTTTCACAACCACAACAGCTTCAATTGCCATCAAACCAACCTCCCAAACCAACCCAACTACCTGCAGAACATGTTGCTAACCCCAATAATAAAGTAGCACAGCACGATTACAATGTTGAGCTACATAATTTTCCTACTTATATGATTAATTCTCTTGGTATAAATGATATTCATATTAGATCAAGAAAAGTATTGTATCAGAACACACCTATTATTGTTGAAGAACCTATAGAGGAGGAAACTCCTAATCAAATAGACAACAATAATAGTACTAATCCAATAAATCAAACTTCTTCATCTACTATAAATCAAAATCAGCAATCTAGTTCTCCACCTTTCCCAGAGAAGTTGGTATTAGAAAAGAAAATCACTAAAACAAGATATGATTTATTGGATGAGTTAAGGAATGTTTGCATCAAAATTCCATTGCTTCAGGAAATTAAAGACATTCCAATTTATGCAAATACAACAAAGGAATTATGTATCAAGAAAAAATAAAGATCCACAAACAATACAAGTCGTTGGAAAACTAGTATATCTTATGTCAGGAAAAATCTACATGCAAAAATATGAAGATCCTGGCAGTCCCATTGTAAAAATTCACATTAATAATATTGCAATCACAAATACATTAATCGATCTAGGAGAAGTAATCAATGTAGTGACAAAATATAACATGGATAAATTACAATTTTCTAATCTTCGTAATACACCCACAATTTTACAATTAGCAGATAGATCAACAATAAGACCAGAAGGTGTATTAGAGGATATAATTGTTTCCTTGGATTCCTGGGAGTACCTTATATATTTCATGGTTTTACGATTGAATTCTAACTTGGGGGGACACCCATTAATATTAGGAAGACATTGGTTAGTTGCAGTTGACGCATTCATCAGTTTTCGATCATGGGATATGACAATTGCGCAAGGGGATTCAATAAAGAAATTTAATCTATATCTGCATGTTAAAGATTTAACTGAATCTAAATTTCACAATATTTTCAAGAAAGAAAAGATAATGAGGAAATGGTGCAACCTGTTTTAACCATTGATCAAATCATAAACTTCAAGAATGATATTGAGGAAAATCAAATCATCAATTTTATTAATAATTATGATTTTTCTCAATATCATGGGGGGAAAGCTTTTGATCATAAATATATCTTAGATAAGGATTTTCAAGAAAGTTGTACTATGGATACTTTATCAAAAATATATAAATCAATGTCTTCTGGAGCATCAACGTTAGGAACAAATAATGGTGCATCAACATCAGGGTCAACTAATGAAGTTATTGAAATTTTTCAAGGAAAAACATTAAATATAAATTCTAAACTTGAAGAAATTCAAAAATAACAATTAATCAAGACATTACAAAATCATTCTCGAGAATTTGCATGGGAATACACTGACATGCATGGAATTCACCCTAATACATACATTCATCGTATCTACATAGAGGATAATTTTGGGCCTATCAGGAATCCCCATCAACAAATGAATCCACTCTTCAAATAAATTGTGAAAGACGAGCTGGGAAAATTGCTCAATGTCAATTTTATATATCCAATTTCTGACAGCCAATGGGTATCTCCAATAGTTATTGTTCCTAATAAAAATAGAAAATGGAATGTTTGTGTAGACTATAGGGAATTGAATAAATAAGCTTTGAAATATCACTTTCCTCTACCTTTTATAGATTAGGTCTTACATACATTAGCAGGTAAAAAGTACTTTTCCTTTCTTGATGGATTTAGTGGTTATAACCAAATACAAATAGCTCTGAAGGATCAGGACAAAACAGCATTTATATATCCTTGGGGGACATATGTCTATAGAGTACTTCCTTTTGGTTTGTGTAATTCACCTACAACTTTTCAACATGTTGTGTTAGGTATCTTCTCTGACCTTATCCATGATTGTGTAGAAGTGTATACGGACAATTTCACTGTTTATGGAAATACTTTCAAGGAAGCATTAGAAAATTTGAGAAAAGTTTTAATTAGATGTCAGGAAACTAATTTTTAATTAAGCCATGAGAAATGTTACATATTACTAACTGGAGGAATTGTTTTGGGACATTGTGTGTCTTCTGCAGGTATAAAAGTGGATCCAGAAAAAATTGAAATTATTTCCAATATTCCAGTGCTCAAAACTAAAAAAGATGTTAGAAGTTTCCTAGGCCATGTTGGTTACTATAGATGATTCATTGAAAATTTCACAAAGATAGCATCTCCATTATTTAAACTTCTCACTAAAGATTAGTTTTTCTAGAACATTTCATGTCAAACTTCTTTTGAAACTCTGAAAGTGAAACTTTTTGTAGACCTTATTTTAAGAGGACCAAATTGGTCCCTCTCATTCCATATATATATATATATATATATATATATATATATATATATATATATATATATATATATATATATATATATATATATATATATATATATATATATATATATATATATATATGCCTCTAAATTAGTTATATTATTTCATTTATTCTGTGAGTAAAAACTTGACACTCCCCAAATTGAATTGTACATTTACTGAAAAAGAGTTCCTTGCAGTTATTCATGGCATCGATAAATTTAGGCACTACATTACGGGATATGAAGTCTTCATCCACACTAACCACTCAGCGATTAGGTACCTAATGAACAAACCTTACCAATGGCAAGGTTACCAGGTGGCTTCTTTTATTACAAGAATTTAGTATCATTGTACTAGATAGGCCTGGTAAGAAAATTTTGTAGCAGATTTCCTTTCTAGGATTCATAATGAGGGTGAATTAATTCATGTTAATGATGATTTTCCTTATGAGAATATTTTTGAAATATCTACTAAAATACTTTGGTTTGCAAATAATTCTAACTATCTAGCTACAAGAAAATTACCTCAACATATTTCTACAAAGGAGAATCAGAAGCTCATTAGATACAATGCCACTTACTCATGGATTGATAGAGAACTCTTTCGTACATGACTTGATATTATCATTCGAAGGAGTGTACAAGAGGATGAAGTATTTGACATATTGAAGGCATGCCACAATGAACCATGTGGAGTCCATTTTGATGACAAATGAATTGCATATAAAGTCCTTCGTCTAGGGTATTATTGGCCCACTCTTTTTAGAGATGCCAAGAAATATGTTAGAAGTTGTGACAGTTGACAACGGATGGGTATACCATTACAAGTAGACGAGATGCCTCTACAAACTTAGGTATTCATAGAATTGTTTGAAAAATGGGCTTTAGATTTTGTAGGGCCTATTTTTCCGATGTCTGGAAAGAAAAGGTATATTTTGGTATGTATTGATTATGTCACTAAATGGGTAGAATTCAAACCTATTTTACATGCTAATGAACAATCAGTTGTAAATTTTTTATTTGGGGATATATTTACTCATTTTGGTGTCCCAAGAGAAATTGTGACAGATCAGGGTACCCAATTCACTTCAAATCTTGTTTAGAAAATCATGGAACAATATAAGATTAATCATAGAAAGTCATCTCCTTACCATCCACAAACCAATGGGCGGGTGAAGTCTAAAAACAAAGTACTTGAAGCTTTCTTGACCAAATCCATTCAATTACATCATTGGGATTGGGAAAATAGGAATTCTGAGGCAGTTTTGGAATATCGAACCAAATGGAGGAATACTATTGGTCATACACCATATGAGCTTGTGTATGAAAATAAATTTCTATTTCTTATTGAATTCCAAATCAAAACTTTCAAAATATCAGTCAAACTTGGGATGGATCTTTCAGAGGAACAGTAGCAGAGGTTGGCCCAACTCAATGAATTGGACGAGGTTAAACAAGATACATTTCAACATACTACCATTATTCAGCAGCAAAGATCAATATGGCATGACAAATTCATCAAAAAGAAGACATTTGAACTAGGTGACTGAGCTCTCTTATTTGATTACAGATTCAAAAAATTTAAAGGAAAGCTCAATACTTGTTGGTTAGGACCATATGAGGTATAGATAGTCTTTGACAATGGATTAGTTAAAATGAAAACCATTGATGGGGAAGGCATTTCTTTTTCAGTGAATGGGCATAGATTGAAGTTATATCAGAATCCTATCAATAAAGAAGAATTTTTTCAACACTTGCTTCAACAATCAGATATGGAGATAGTGAGAAAGGGAAGTTCCTCCCATAATCTTGTCTTGGAATGATTCTTTTCTTTTCCTGTTCCAAAAATAATACACACACACACACACATAATAAAAAAAACAATAAGAAAAAAAAAGTAAAAAAATAAAAATAAAGCACAGTTTGTGAAAACCAATCATTGGCGCAGTTGTGCAAGAGTTCTGTTTGAAAACTAGAAATGGCGGGAAGAATTCTAAAAATTTCTCGAAATAAATCTAGGACATTTCAACTCATGTTCAACATTTTAGCATTTGATTTTTCAGCAAATAATTAAGTATGTGATAAGCTTGCAGAAATTCAATTGTTACAACATTAGATAAGGGGATAGTTTTATTTCATCATGTAGAAAATCAACTCTCCACAGCACTTAGATAGTCAAAAAATTTATTTCATAACTACATAAATAAGTTCAACATAATTGAATAGATTATTTAGGCTTGGAGTTTCGTCATCACGACATACAATAACCTTTTATCAATCACTATAGTTCATGATTTCAAATTTTGGGTAAAAATGATTAGTTTCTCTGATTGCGGACTCTTTCTGTAGCTACAGAAATTTATTGATTTTGCAGCTATAGAAAGTTATCGGTTCTGAAGCTATAGGAATTTTTTGTAACTACTCTTCAAGCAATCATGAGATACTAATTTGTTTGCATCAATTTACAAGCCCGTGAATAATTTGAAGTTGTGAATTTTATGCAATTTGTCATAAAATTCAAAGCTTCATTTGTAGCAATTTTCTTCATCAGTCCTACATCAACATCAACATCATATTTATCATCATTTTCGGTGTCTACAACAGCATCTTCAGTCAGCATTATCAACACTTTCTTCATCAACACACTTCAGCAAATTTCCATAATGCACAGTAAGAATCAGCTTTAGAAACTTGTTATAACCACAAAAACTCATTTGAACCTGTCATCATAGCAGAAGATCAGAACGATAATATGAATTTCATGTAAATTTTCATGAACTTCATCTTTAGCAACAGCCTTGTTGTCATCACCAATTACATAAACTTCTTCATCAGCATGGTAAGTCTTGATCTTCAGCTGCAGAATCAGAATCCTCCATTTATTTGCCTCAATTTCAATTTCAGAGATGGTAATTCAGAATAACAGGTATATCAAAGGTAAAATTTAGATTTTTTTTACATTAAGAATTTTTGGAATATCGAAAGTATGGACATAATAATTGTTGTAATCCAAAACTCAAATATTGTAGAATCCATATTTGATACCCATGATATTTCATGATTACTTATGTTGATTTGACAATCTCCCATGATTTACCTACTTGTGTTGAAATAATTTAAACTAGTGTGAAAAAATTGGCATGACCAACTTCATGATTTCATTGATTATTTCGTCACTTGTACCAATTTATGAGTCCATTCGCTCTATCGTATTCCTTCACTCTATTTTATTTACCCTCTTCCATACTTACCTGTACCCTGTGAAAGAAGAGCGATTTCGAAGGTCAACTTTCCAATACTGAAGTTTTAATTACAATGGGGCATGTGCTTAGACATGAACCTATTGGTATTGATTTTTCTGATGCCTATCCAAAGTGCATAAACCAATTTGAAAAACCTGGATGGATTCCTTTTTTTCAAAAATTGCAGGGGTATGACAATGAGGTGACGAAGGCATTTGTGAGGTACTTTGATGGAGTCGAGGTGCAGATAGGAGATGTGCAGTTGGTATTGACATAATATTTCATTGCAGAAGCCACAGAATTAGCCAAAGATGGACAAAATTGGTTTAATAACCAGAAGCTCATAGGGGAAGCATGGAAATAATTCCTCGTAAACCCTAACATGGCTATGAATTGGAAAAAAGGCATACCAATGATCGTGTTGAAGAAGAAATGGAAGGATATCTTCTTCATTATGTAGAAATATCTGACCTGCAAGGGCAGGTATGGATTGGTATTATTTTACCACTTATGGTTACTTATGCATTTCAAAGGTCATGCAATCAATTTTCCCTACTTTCTACTTAATATCTTGGAGAAAATGGCTTCTAGTATTCAACACAGCCCTAGAAATATAGACAAAAGATTATATCACCATGAGCTGATGAAAATTATGTTAGGAACCAAATTGCATAAGTAAAATGATAACCGGTAATCATTCCTAGTGAGGAATCATTTTAGAGATGGACCAGAGGAGACAGAGGTTCGAGGTTCAAAACACAAGCGAGGTACAACAAGGGTTTCAGGGGAAAAACATTCAAATTTTGAAATTGTAGCATGCAATGAAGATGTAAGAGATGGAGATAGGATTTCAAATCCTAAGCTACAAATGAAATCACAGGGCATAGTAAAAAAAAACCAACAAAGAAGAAAACTAAGGAATTGAAAGGAAAAAAACTAGTGCAGGAGAAAACATAGGAATTGAAGAAAAAGAGGACAAAGAAAGATGAGACCTCTGCTCTGAAAAAAACAACAGATATACCTCGGAGAACTACGAGAGGTATGGGAAAGGAGTTAAAAGAACAAACTGTTGAAGTTCTAGAGCAACCAAAGGTTGAAATTATTGAATCTGATAAAGAAAACGATGACCTACAGGACAAAGATCCTCCTTTGAAAAACAAAAGAAAGAAATCAAAAATTGCTAAGTCATCATCATCCACACCTCAAAAGATAAAAATTGGCATCTCAGAGATTGATATGTTGTAGCAAGAGAGGTATGACTACATCAGATATATTGAAGAAAAAGACTCAGTAGACAATTATGCACATGAAAATGATTATGATCATGTACCATTTCTTGTTCACATTCCATTATCCTCTTTTCATGAAAAAAAAAAAGATACAACAGAAAAAATAAAACAAGAAATCAAGGAATTGGAAGTCATGGACAGTCATATTAAGGAGGAGAATCAAGCTTTGAAAGCACAGACTCAGAAAATGTTTGAAAAGATAGAGAGATGAAACAAGAAGAATGAAAAGATCAAGGAGACTAACAAAAGACTTAGAGCAAAGGTCATAAATTTAAAAGTGAAGGTTATGATGAAGAAACCTAAACAGACAGTGTCAAAGAAAATGCATGATATTCTAATCTAAGCCTCAGAAAATAAGGAATAAAATTTTGCAATTTTGTCTTTGCATGAGGACATGCAAAATATTCGGTATGGGGGAATGTTGAACCCAAAAAATAACTCTTTTTGTCATCACTTTTTGTTACTTACCATGCCTACCACAATCCTAAATACATGTCAGGTTCACTATATATTCCTCCATTTCCATCATTTTTTAATGCAATCATGTTTTAAGCTACAAGGGGTGAAAGCAAGTAAAAATTCCATTTATTTATAATATTTTCATGAAATATTTTTGTAAAAGAATTCTAAAATATGATAGATACATAAACAAAACAATTTTTTAGATGGTACCTAATTCTGTAGTCAAATCGCATGTTTGTATAGATGCAGGTATGGTGCAGTGAAAATGTGAATTGGAAGAGAAGGAAAATCATATCCTTCAAATTTTCCACCTGTCAAATCCAATCCAACGAGTTCTAGATCAGCAATGGAGAAAAGTCAAAAGTGTGTTCAAAGCAGGAGACAAAGTATGGAAAAGAATGGGTTTGTTAGCAGGAGATGTGAATCAAATCTAAAGAGATCACAGAGATTTGATATCAATATTTCATTTGATAAATTCATGCGTGCAACCATGAATTTACCAAATGCGGAAGCAACATCTTCTCTATCAATCCAATTTGTAGTCATTTTGTTCTAAAAACTCGCACAGAGGGTTCGACTATCTTTGTTTTCAAAATTGTATAAATAACCATGGTTTTAACGATGTGGAGACCCTTATATTTCAATGGAAAACATTCTGAGATTTTTAATACAAAGTCTTGTTGTTAGTTAAAGAGTTTTTATGTCTGTGCATTTCAAGAGTAATTTCATAGTTTGGATTTGAGTTGATAGTCATTATTTCATAGGTTAATTTAGCAGTGTGGAACTGAGCCAAGAGGGCCCCTTGTGTTAGGCTATGTTTCTTATTCATTTACTGGTCTTATTTTAGCAATTAGTTAATTGGGTTTTCCTTCGATTTTGATGCTTTAGAGTTTCATTTGGTGTGGTGTGAAAATATAGTTTAGGTTACTCATTGTTAGGACCCAGAAATGTCCCTTTTTCACTATATCTTTTTCTCATTCAACCTTATCATTTATATGGTAAATTCCTACTATAATGTTTGCTAAGACACTTTTTCCCAAGGTATGAATCATTGATCTTGCTTTTATATTCTTATTTACTTAACATGTTTGATTGGTAGTGTTTCTCATGTTTTACCCATGAATGTGCATCTAATGATCAAAATGTGTAGAACAGCCAAGTCTTGAAGAAAGATCGTTGTTGTTACACCAGCTGTTACAACCTTGCGCCACTTCTGCATGTTGTTACACGACTACAGAAACTGCACACCTTTCCTGGAAGATTGTTACAAATGCCCACCAATCCTGGAAGTTGTTACACCTGCTGCAACAGATGTCCACCGATCCTAGAAGCTGGTATATCATTCAAATATGAATCCTGAAGACYGATCCTCAAGGTTGTTACACATTTTGGCTCACGTTGGTGATCAAGATTCTTTTTTCAGATTTTGTGAAGATAATGGATATTTTGTATCAAACGAACAGCTTGAGAATCTTGGATTATCAAGGCTATTCTGAGTCTGTTTTAACTTAATGATTCTGTCTTTAAATAGAAAATCTTTTGTAATCATTGGTACCAAAGATTAGTTGTGGAACAGAGAGTGAAGTGAAGCATATTGTATCTGAATATTTTTGCGAGTTAATAAATAAGTGAATTGAGTTTCTTTAACCTATTGTAGTCTTTTTCGAGTGGATTCGGTGAGAAGGAAATCACTCGCCTTCCTCACAGAATCCCCTCTGTTTTGAGTGTTAGATTAACTGCTTTGATTTGGATGATTTATATGTTTAACATTTCCATAATACATTTGTTGTTACAGATCAGTTCCTTTCTGTTAATGTGCATCAGTGTGTCTCATGAGAGTTAGAATCAATTGTTGAATACTGTTGGAGAATCGCTTTCCCTTTTCTGCATTAGATTAAATCTATGTTTTCAAGAAAAAGAAAATAAAAGTGTGAATTTCTTTTTGCAATTAAGTAGACTTCCTTTCGGCAATTAGCACAGAATTTCCTTATGCAAGAGTAAAATAGAAAATTAGAATAGATTAGATAATCCAGGATTCTTATACACTCATCAAATTAAGATTTCAATTATGCAAGTGTGATTTCAATTCTGCAACAGTAGATTAGAACTCCAGCTGTGTCAACAACTTGTGTTAGTGTTCATCTTTTCAACTCTGTTTATTTAGTACTGCAACTTGATTAGTGTTTGTTTTCATAATCTAGCATAGACTATGCACAATTATCTTACAATAACAAAACTTCTATGTGTTTGACAATTCATATTGAACACCTTAATTATCTATTTATTTAGACAATTAAAGTTACCAACATTTTGGCATCGTTGTCGAGGAAGATTATTATATATTCTTGTAAGAAAATTAGTTTTCTTTTCTTAGGAATGAGTAGTCTGCATGAATCGAGGAAAAAGAGGATGTGTCCCCAAAAATACTAACCCTACATGTACCAGAGGACGTGGTGGAAGGAATCTTGCACTGGGAAGGCCAACCTTTGTTGATGAGATTATAGCCAGAGAAGATTCTTCTTTGGGATCTATCTTTTGCCCATCAAATCCTCCAAGAAGACATATTCCTCAGACATCAAAACTACCTCATTTTGAAACATCGTTTTCATCAGGGGTTGAAGCTGAAGATTTATCACCAACAAATCAGCACGCAACACTAGATAATATTAAAGATCAATAAAGTGTAGCTTGGAATAGGGAAAGCGAGAAGAAGTTGTTTATCATATCAACGAACAGATATTCACTAAATAGGAGTGGGATGCTTTCCATATTGAGTGGAGAGAAAGAGCACAAATGGAAAATCAAGGAGATAATGAAGAAGAGCTCCACCGTGAGGATATAGTGAACAATGAAGGTCAGGTAAATGATGAAAATACTATCTCTACCCTGGTCTTTCCCATTACTAATATTCCCACATGTGGGATGGCTCATATGAAGAACATACCTCTCTCAGCCCTGCCAAATTTCCATGGATTATCTATTGAGGATCCAAAAGATTTTTTGTTTGAATTTGATATTATGTGCAGAATCTGTGACTACACTACCACTGTGTAGAAGCTTAAATTGTTTCCAGCTACATTGAAGGGTAACACGTTAAGATGGTTCATGATCCTTAGAGGAGAGAATATTTCAACATGGGGAAAAATGAGGCATCTTTTCCTGAAAAAATAACAAGACTACTGTCGAACGAGGGAACGAAGAAAGGAATTGTTTAGGATGTCTCAAAAGGAGGACGAGACCCTTGAAGATTTTGTGGAACGACTCCAGTATAATATACAAAGGTCTGGACATCCAGTTGTGAGTAAGGACATTCTCAAAACTCTTTTGCTAAAAGGAGTTAGAGATGATTGTTTAGATATGTTGAATATGCTTGGCAAGGGAGATATTTCTAAGGAATCCTATGAAGACATTGTAAATCTTTGTAAGAGATGCTCTCGAGGATCTACAAGGAATAAGCCAGCTACCAGGGATGGCACTTTTTCAAGGGTATAGAAATTAGCCAATGGAGGGGCAACAAGACCAGAAATAGGTAATTTGTTAGAAGATTTCAAAACAGAAATGATTAACTCTTTTTCTTCACAAATTGATACTCTGCATATCAAACAGAAACAAGCAGAATTAGATCGGGCATTGTCCATTTTCTGTCTGAAATGTAGAGACAAACATCCACCAAGGGAATTCCCACTGAATAGTGTCCAGGTATGTCTTATTTGTGAATTAGATCATGCCATTGAAAAATGTCCCTCCGTACTAGGTGTAAAAGAATCAATGAAGGAGACTAATGAGGAAGCGGAGGTTGCCTATCTAATAACACAGAGGAGACAATGGTAGCCACAAGGTCAATATATAAACCCTCAATTCTCTCCAGCAACACTCAATTATTGGAATAATGTGAACAAACAGCTTCAATATGGCCAGATGAATGCCCCCCCTCCAAATCAGATGCCACTTCCTTATCGGGATCACAATGCATGGGTACCTATGCCCCAACAATAGAATCATCTTGGGAAATGGAACCCATATTGGAGAAACCCTCAACAACAGCTTACTTATCAAAATCATCACCAACAGAACCCCTATCAACAACAGTTCCAACCCCAGTACCAGCAGCAACAATTGCAATTACCTCCCAATGCCCCACAGAACAATCCTCCCTTATGACCTCAAATGCTTGTGCAACCTAACCCAAATCCAAATAATAAGGTCGTTCAGAATATTGATATACACAATGAACTAGCTCTGTTTATTACCCCTATGTCTTGTAATGAGATAAAATTGAGATCAGGGAGAATAGTCGAGCCCATAATTGGCGATGCTCCATCTTCAGAATCAGACAAGGAATCGGGAGAAAAAACATCTTTTGATACAGATCAAACTGACGAACCTATCATAGAATTAGCAGACTCTCCATTTCCTAAAAGATTAGAAATTACCAAAACTGTGGAATTACCATCCTTTAATCTCTTAAGAGAATTGCAAAATATGTATGTTAACATTCCATTATTGCAAGCGATTAAAGATGTCCCTATTTATGTGAATACTGTAAAAGACCTTTGTATCAAAAAGCCTAGAAGGAAACCTAGGGATCCCCTCACAGTACACGTAGTGGGAGAATTGTCTAAACTTATGTTATGCAAAACCCCACCTATTAAATATGGCGACCCAGGAAACCCTACAGTCACTGTCAAAATCGAACAAACATTTATTCTCGATGTTTTAGTTGATTTAGGGGAAGCAATTAATATTATGCCAATTGAAACGACACGATTGCTGCAACTTAGAACGCAAATCTGACCTACTCCTACTATTTTAGAATTAGTTGATCATTCTACTATCAAACCAGAAGGAGTAATCGATGATCTAGCTATTTCGATTGATTCATGGGAGTATCCTGCTAATTTTATCGCATTGCAACCTGAAACCCATTTGGGGGGGCACCCTCTAATTCTAGGAAGACCGTGGTTAGCTACAGTCGATGCCTTCATTGGTTGTAGATCTGGTTCATGACCATCTCTGATGGTTATGATACCAAGAAACTTACCCTTTATCCTCATGCTACACCCAGTGTGGAACCCAAATATTCTTTATGGATGGACATTGAGGATGAAAGCGCTCTGCCTGTGATAACCATAGGGAAAGCCATGAGTTTCAAAGACGAGAAAGAGGATGATCTAATCAACATATTTATCAGTGACCCCTCTGTTTTTACACCAAACACGTATCACCAATTGAGTAGAATCTTTGACCCTACTGCCCAGGAAGGAGCCAGCGTAGAGATGTTCTCTGAAGCTGTTGTAAATCAAGTTAATTCAGTTGTAACAGAAAACATTGAAACAGCTGAATTATTTCCTAAAGTCAGTTCTAAGAGCATCGTTGTAGAAATAGAACCTGGAAAAACCCTGAACATAAATTCTGATTTATCTTCTGCTGAAACTAAACGTTTAATGAAGTTATTGATTGAACATAAAGAGGAATTTTCCTAGGATTACATGGATATGAAAGGAATTTCCTTTGAACTATGCACCCACCATATATACATTAAGGAAGACTGTCGACTCATTTTCCAACCCCAAAGGAGAATGAACTCTAATCTTAAAGAGATCGTTAAGGAAGAACTCCAGAAACTTCTAAATGTCGGATTCATCTACCCTATATCAGATAGCGAGTGGGTTTCACCGTTGGTTATTATGCCTAAAATGAATGGTAAACGGAGAGTGTGTGTGGACTATAGAGCCCCGAATAAGACCATGCAGAAGGATCATTTCCCTCTTCCATTCATTGTTTAGGTTCTAGACAACCTATCTGGGAAAAAAAAAAAAATCTTTCCTAGATGGATTTAGTGGCTATAACCAGATAACTATTGCTCCATAGGACCAATATAAGACTACCTTTACCAGCCCTTGGGGTACATTTTCCTACAAGATTCTCCCATTTGGCTTGTGTAATGCACCAGCCACTTTCTAGAGAGATGTAATTGGTATTTTCTCTGATATGGTGAATGATTGTATGGAAATATTCATGGATGACTTTACACCTTATGGTATTGATTTTGATGAAGCTTTAGCTAATCTAGAAAAAGTACTCAAAAGCTGCATAGAGTCTCATATTTCTCTTAGTATAGAAAAGTGTCATATGATGATGAGCGAAGGTGTGGTGTTGGGACACTTAATTTCTTATGCAGGAATTCAGGTAGACCCAGCCAAAATCCAGGTAATTTTGGACATTCCAACTCCATCAACTCAGAAGGAGGTAAGAAGTTTCTTAGGGCATGCTGGATATTACAGGAGATTCATTAAAAAAATTCCAAACTTACCTCTCCCTTATTTTTTCTATTAACAAAAGATGTTGACTTTAGTTGGACTGACAAGTGCGAATTGTCTTTTGCAGATCTGAAACAAAAATTGTCTACAGCTCCCATTTTGAGAGGGCCCAATTAGGCTCTACCATTTCACATTTATTCAGATGCCTCTGATACTGCAATTGGTGCAATGCTAGGGAAACAGGATGATAAATATCCCTATGTTATCTACTATATCAGCAATAACTTGGCTCATGCTGAGTTAAATTATACAGTTACAGAAAGAGAATTCTTGGCAGTAGTCTATGTGATCAATAAATTCAGGCATTATCTCACTGGTTATTCTACTTTTATTCATACTGATCATTCAGCAATTAAATATTTGATGAATAAACCTATTACTAATGCCCAAGTAACAATATGGTTGTTATTACTACAAGAATTTGACATCACTATAGTAGATAGACCAGGGAAAGAAAATGTGGTTGTTGATTTTCTCTCAAGATTGAATATAAATGATGATAATTCACCGGTCGATGATTCCTTTCCAAATGAACATTTGTTTGCAGTATCTGCTCACTCACCATGGTATGTAGACATTACTAATTATTTGTTTGCAGGGAAGGTACCTCCACATCTATCTCCCCGAGAAAGAAGAAATATTATTCAGAAGAGTGCTCGGTATAGTTGAATAGGGGGATATCTATTCTACACAGGCCTGGATCAAGAAATCAGGAGGTGTGAGGGATGATGAAGTTTATGATATTCTTAAATCTTTCCATGATGGCCCTTGTGGGGGTCATTTTGCTGATAAAAGGACTAGGCATAAAATTTTGAGGATGGGCTATTTTTGGCCAACAATATTTCAAGATGCAAGGAAGTATGTCCAAGCCTGTGACAGTTGTCAGCCAATGGGTCATCCAAATCATAGGGATGAGATGCCTCTCCAGACTCAAGTGGTTTTAGAGCCTTTTGAGAGATGGGCCATGGATTTTGTAGGGCCCATTAACCCACCTTCTAATCAGAAAGTCTATATATTGGCCTGCACAAATTACATAACCAAGTGGGTTGAGGCAAAAGAACTCATTGGGGCCTCAGAAGAAGTTGTCTTAGCATTTTTATTTGAATACATATTTGTTAGGTTTGGAGTTCCCAGAGAATTAGTAACTGATGGGGGACCACCTTTCACATCACATAAGTTTGAAACCCTACTCAATAAATATCATGTTTTGCAAAGAACAGCTTCTCCATACCATCCCCAAGGTAATGGCCATGTGGAAAGTACAAACAGAGTCATAGAAGCTATTGTTACTAAGACAATGAGGGAACATCCTAGGGATTGGTCTGACAGATTGCATGAAGCTCTATGGGCTTATCGAACCACTTGTAGGAACACAACTAGTTTTTCTCCTTATGAACTGGTATATGGGAAGAGCCATGTTTTTTCCATTGAGTTCAAGATCTAGACCCTAAGAACGACATCAACAGTCAATCTAGACTTGACTATGGCACAGAAGGCCAAACTGCAACAGTTAAATGAGTTGGATGAAAAGCATTTGGACGCTATTCATCAAACCACAGTGATTCAAGAGCAAAGAACCAAGTGGCATGACCAAGTCATCAAGAAGAAGTTATTCAAAAAGGAAGATTGAGCTCTGTTGTATGATTTAAGCTTTAAAGAATTTCAAGGTAAGCTACATATAAGATGTTTTGGACCTTACGAGGTAGACATTGTTTTTCCCAATGGGACAACCAGGTTAATCACTATTGATGGATCCAATACACAGTTATTTGCAAATGGTCATCACTTGCGCCTGTATCAGCATCCACTTTCCAAGGAAAAATTTAAATCCAAATGTACAGCTGATATAGGTTATCAATTTTTAAAGGGAACGGAATCTTCTCCTTCCCCTTCTGAACCTTAGAATTTTTTGCTTTCAATAAAACCTTGTATATAAATAAACTGTGAGAATTTGAATTTTTTTTGTTTTTGCTTAAAATATTTCATTTATTTTTTTCCTTTTCTAATAAAATCAGCCTAGAAGGGTATCAGGCGAATACTTGTGTGCGGATGGATTGAAGAATAGCAAGGTAGATTACAGCGAAGGGAGTCGACGGATTAGTTTTTGGAAAACTAAGGATTTTTGTGTTCGGTTGGGTCACATGTTGTTACACCTCTTTCCATGTTGTTACACCATGGTCACTTTACATGTTGTTACACCATTTTCCTGACTATTTGGTCATTTCACTTTACATGTTGTTCCACCATTTTCCCAACAATTTGGCCGATTTACATGCTACTACACCTAATTCCACCAGTCCGGCCAAAAATACATGTTGATACACCTACCACTATTATTCATTTTCGCTATTTTACATGCCGCTTCACCCATTTTTTCGCATTTGTTATTTTTCCATGCTGAAACACTATTGTTTTGTCAGTTTCATTGCTATCTTTTCTTCTCTCTCTGACAGACAATGTCACTTCATCATTACTTAACTCCACATCCGCAGATTTTTTGTTGGTCAACCAATGAAAGGACTCCAACTATGCTCCACTTTTCATATCATCATTTCTCACGTTCCAGATCCATCTCTCGTCATTACAGCTATTCCACACAGATCAAATGGCGGTTGGATAATGCATTTACTCCGACAAATCAGTTCGTGCGGTAAGTTATGAGGTACATAACTAATCTTATGTGTCAAAGTGGTGTAAATATGGAAGCAAGATTTAATGCCTACCTTTCGGTTGTCCTAAATTCGTTAAACCATGAGCCAATCAAATTAGTTGGGGGGAACGACAATCTACACTGACCTAACATTAAAACCCCTTTTTATGATCACCTCCGCCACCTTTCAACCATGCTTATTTCCGCTGAGACATTGTGTTCTTTATGCAATCCACATTCGAACTTGTTGTGTCTCTGGTCTAGGGGGCAGTTTTCTCCTCCTAAGTGATTGTTAGACTCTAAAGCAATGTCATGGGAGGATTAGTTGTGAGGTATGAACCGAAAAATCTGGATGCATTGCTGCTACACCCAGATGTTTACCAAATATTTCTGCAGGCTGGATGGATTTCTTATTTTAAGAAGTTGTAGGGTTGTAATGAAGCAAAGGTATTGGAGTTCAGTCAGAATCTTATAGAAGGGTATTCAATGGTGCACGGGGTGAGGATTCCAATGACAGAAGAAAGCGTGGCTACTGTGACAGGGTTGTCGACAACAGGAGAAAGATGGTTTAATAGAAAATCACATCTTCCCGATGCACAGAAGGGTTTTCTCATGGATAATGAGCAATTTCAGACCAAGGGCCGAGATGCAGATGTAAGTTCCTTACCAAAACCATGGGGGAAAGTATCAAAATTTGTATAAAGGTACATTACATGCGAAGGAATATATTAGGTAGTTTATTTTTATGATTTTATACTACTGTCACATTTAAGACATCAAAAGCTAATAAACATCCCTTATTACCTTCTTCATTCCTTGCATAATATGGCTCACTTTGTCAAGAGATCGAAGCGTCCCATGAATTGTCTTTCCAATCATAGACTGATAGGGTTGTTGATTCGTAGAGGAATGGTAATTCCTAATGACCCATTACCTAAAGTGGAAGAACGGCCAAATTCTATGCATGTTGTTATGACCAACCCCAAGTAGCCAAATCTTTTGCCTTCGGCTACACCAGTATTTAAAGCCCCGACTGTAATTGCCTGTAAGTCGACTCCAAGAACCACACACAAAACCAGAAGCACTTCTAACACCACTCAAAAAATAATCGACAGTGTTAAGCTAAAACGTCTAAACCCTATGTCTGTCGTTGTGATTGAGCCAGCAATTGACAACACAATCCCTGGACCAAGTCATGAGCCTCAGCCCTCGGCTACAACAGTTGTTGTTGAAGAAATCCCTCCTACTCCTAAATCTAAGAAAATTAAAACCCCTGCTTATGTTTCTACTTTACCGAGGAAGAGAACTAGGTCAGAATGGTCCACTACAATAGAAATTCAAGCCTCTATTGTCACTGTCAGTGAATTATCTCAGAAAATAAAACGTCAAACCATAAGCAAATCTCAGAGTTGCACCTGAAGCAACTCAAAACCCTCATATTGCTGCAACAGTCGTTCAAGCCCCTACTGTCATTTCCACTAAATCGTCTCAGAAAAGAAAACATCAAAATAGAAGGAAATCTCAGAGAGGCATCGACAGAGTGGCACCAGACGCACCTAAAAACCCTCTTGTTGTTGTGATAGAGTGTCCTAATTTTGTTATTACTCAGACCCTGCCAGATTTTGAGCTCAATGATACAAACCTAAGTGAGCGGCTAACTCATTTTATGGAGGTACGTATTCCGAGTTTTACCTTGTGCAAGGAATTTCAAGAAACCATTTTATCATTGCAAGCCAAATGTACATGAATTACAGCAGAATCATCGGCTATGCTTGATGATTTTGTGCATCACTCAACGAGTGACAATGTACAGATTATATTAGACCCCAGCATCCCATAATTTCCTCCTTGTCTGGTTGTTGAAGAACGCCCTCCTTCTCCTAAAGCAAAGAAAAGGAAATTCCTTGTTTTTGTCTCTACATTTCCTAGGAGGAGAACTAGGTCAGCAAGGTCTACTGCAGTAGTAGTCGGATGGAAGAATATAGAATAGGCATTACCCACTCTTCATCCATTATCCTCGGTTGTTAAATAAGTGACTGTTACACTAGCACCAGTCCCTCCCAAAAACATGATTGTGACACAAGAACCAACCTCTTCCCAGAACTTAGTTGTTACACAAGAACCAGATGCCCAAGAAGAGACTATCCCACAAGAACCAGTCATGCCAAAATTAGTTGTTACACAAGAACCAACTTCCTAGGAAGAGACTGTCCGACAAGAACCAGTCATGCCAGAATTAGTTGTTACACAAGAACCAACTGCACAGGAAGAGATTGTTACACAAGAACCAGTTACACAAACTAGAGAGGATAATGACGATGTGCCACTTGCTCAGTTGTTTGCTCAAATTGAAAAGAAGATACAAGGTACCGAAAATTCCAATATTACTGAACTAATGAAGGAGAATGACCACCTCAAAGCAAAGTCGGATTCCCTAAAGAAGGACTTGCAGGTTGCTCGACAACAAAACTCAAATAAATCAACTTTGGATATATTAGCACAGGTAGCAACTGTTATGAATGAGAATAGAGAGAACATGTGCTATGAATGTGGTAATATTTACTTTCAGGAAGGGTATAAAATAGTGAAAGTACCAGTCACTGGTCATGCTGAAGAATCTACCAAATTCTCATTCAAGACAGAATATGACCTTACTGCTCCACAAAAACCAGTAAGACAGAGGAGATCTCAACGTAATAGAGTAGTTGTTGGTTTACCAGCAGATTTTACACAAGAACCCTTGTTACACACTCAAACTAATTCTATTCTTGATTACAAAGCAAGAAAGACAGATTTTTGAAACAGCAGATGTCGGGGGTACCTACAGACTTTTCCCATACCGGTACTTAGCGATTTTTCTTAGCAATTTGCATTGGAGGAGTCACTTCCCTGAATCAGATTCAGAGTAAGGCTTGAATTTGTTTTGCATGAGGAAATGCAATGTCTTCAGTTGGGGGGCATGTTAGGACCCATAAATGTCCCCTTTTCACTATATCTTTTGCTCATTCAACCTTATCATTTCTATGTTAAATGCCTACTATAATGTTTGCTAAGACCCTTTTTCCCAAGGTATGAATCATTGATCTTGCTTTTATATTCTTATTTACTTAACATGTTTGATTGGTAGAGTTTCTCATATTTTACCCATGAATGT